>OU427007.1:305000-340000 GCA_911387935.1 Dolichovespula saxonica
ACCGGGTGAGAAAACAAATTAACGTATCATCCTCAATAATAATCGTTATTAACAATATTTTATCCTACGTGTATATATATATATATATATATATATATATATAAAGAGAAGAGAAAAAAACTGAAAACAGAAAACGAATAGAAGGTTGTGGGGATCATATCATCCCTTTTATTTTTCTATAAGGCAATCCAGCCCATAAGTCAAATGATATCATGGAAAATTTGGACAGTTAAGATAAGGAAAGAAGCAGGAGCTCCGTTTCCATGGAGAGAGAGAGAGAGAGAGAGAGAGAGAGAGAGAGATGGAGTGATAGAGAGTGGAAGGGAGATTTTGGGTAGGACGCAGGAGCAGGAGCAGTAATATCGATCCGTCGTCGGGTTCGAGGCTTTATAGGATCGATTGAGGTGGGTTTGATGGAGGGAGGTGGCTGGAACTAGGGAAGCTCCTATAAGCAGGCTGGGTAGCTAACTGAGGGAGAGAGAGAGAGAAACAAAGGGAGAAACTTCTCTCTCTCACTCTCTCTCTCTCTCTCTCTCTCTCTCTCTCTCTCTCTCTCTCTCTCTCTCTCTCTCTCTCTCTCTCTAGTTATTACAGACGCATACATACACATCCTCTTCCAAAGCACACACTCAGAGAAAGAGAGATAGAGAGAGAAAAAGAGAGATTGAGATAGATAGAGACTTACTAACAGAGACAGAGAGGAACATAAAAATACACACACTCACATACAGATGGATAGGATAGGATAGGATAGATAGATATACCGATAGATAGATAGATAGATAGATAGATAGATAGATAGATAGGTAGATAGGCGATTAGATTTTATTTCTATCTAATGATTCGTTCATTCTACTTTCAATGATTATGATTTTCGCAGATCTGTAACTTGACTGAGAGGAAGAGGAAGATCACTCAGGATCGTCACAGATCATCTAGAGATTACTAAGGATCATACTTTCTTCATAAAAAACGAACGTAATAAAAATAAAAAAAATTAAATTATTGTAAAGCATCACGACGGAACTAACCAGAAGCATCCTATATGGTATATACTAGTTCAAGACTGGTGTACTGACCTGTCGTGGCAAAGTTGTAAAAAAACAAAATTCTTACCTAACGAAAATTCCATAAACATCAGTGGCAATCCAGCGATGATCAGCATCATTGAGAATGGTATTAAGAAGGCTCCACCACCATTGGAATACCAAAGGTAGGTAAAACGCCAAACGTTGCAAAGACCAACGCTATATCCCAATGAAGATAGAATGAAATCGAATTTCTCTGTCCAGGTGCCACGCTTCGGATGATCGTTTTCACCTCCTTGTAACGGAGCTTGGCTGTTCGCCACTGAGTATTTATCTTCATTCTACACAAAATATTACAAATATATGTATGTATATATAGATAGATAGATAGATTTTTTTATTCGTCCCTCTATCTATCTATCTATCTATCTATCTATCTATCTATCTGTCTATCTATCTATCCTATCCTATCCTATCCATCTGTATGTGAGTGTGTGTATTTTTATGTTCCTCTCTGTCTCTGTTAGTAAGTCTCTATCTATCTCAATCTCTCTTTTTCTCTCTCTATCTCTCTTTCTCTGAGTGTGTGCTTTGGAAGAGGATGTGTATGTTTGCGTCTGTAATAACTAGAGAGAGAGAGAGAGAGATAGAGAGAGAGAGAGAGAGAGAGAAACAAAGGGAGAAACTTTTGAACGATACTACGACGGATTTGTTTTTAACGGATCGTGAAAAGAATATCTCTCAAAAAAAAAACAAAAAAAAAACAAACAGAAAAAAAGAAAAAAGACAGAAACAATTCGAACGAACGTAACGAAGGAATAATAAAACTTTAATATCGATTATACCGAGTATTAGTAAAATTGCTTCAATTATTCCTCTCGCACACACACACACACACACACACACACACACACACACACACATATATATATATATGTGATATTAAAGAAAGTTTCTAGAAGGTTCTTTAACAAAGAGTTTTATACGAGCGTTTCCTTTTTGTTCTGAGTTAATATTTGTTTGTTAATATTTGAGATGTTGTTTTGTTGGGAATACGAGAACGGTCAGTCGCGGAGAAGCCTTAAGGCGTTCACTGAGTGAAGGCGTTTTTGTTCTTTCGTTCTAAGACGTTCATTGTGTTAAGACGTGTTTGTCCCTTTGTTCATATTTCATCAAAAAATCCATATATTAATCATTACAACTTCCTAGCTCAAAACCTAATTAATTCTAACTTAATATCTAATTTCCACACACATATATATGTGTGTGTGTCTCTCTCTCCTTCGATTATATCGAACGCGAATGGAAAAACGACCGAAGCTATTTTTCTATTTTACATACATTAATCCTCTTCTCTTGAGCTCTTTTTAAGTCGTATCGCTGATTTGTTCTTCGTTTTTCGTTCTTCTTTGATTAATAAATCAATTGTTAAATATTGATAATTTTGAGAAGAACGAAATGCTTCGGTTTTCGTTGATTAATAAATTAACTGTTAAATAATGATAATTTAAAAAAAACCGAGATACTTCGGTTTTTGTTAATTAATAAATTAACTTTTAAATAACGATAATGTTAAGATCAATTTTTGTGCTTAAATCGAAGCGTTTCTAGTTAACTGTTAGAACGGGAATGATCAGCTATGGCTCACGGGTACGCTTATATAGTACCAATCACTTCAACGCTTCCCTTCCGCCTCACTACCAACAACGTCATCACCAGCAGCAACCGATATAATGTAACGAAAGCTTGTCTTTTTCATTTTATATTATTGTATTTTTATTATTTTTTTTTTAATCGATTAATATAATTAAATTATAAATAAAAAATTATGAATAAAAATCTGTAAAATTTTGTCAGCGAATCTCTCCTTTTCTTTTTCTTCTTCTATCAAATATTCGAAGGTATTGACGAAAGTTAAGAAAAATATTTATTACAGTACATTATTTATTTATAGTACATTATTTATTTATTATTACTTTTTTTACAGATAGTATATATATACATACATACATATATATATATATATATATATATATATATATATATATATCGTCAATTAACACTCGCACGTTTGTTATTGATCGTTCATATCTTTGCTTCCCCTAAATACATAACGCCCTGGCTCGCTCTCCTGGCTCACGCGGTCGCGCGATCGCGAACGTACGTATCCTTCCTGATCATTGAAAGTTTAGTATGTTAATCCTTTTCGAGACCTTAATGCATATATTCGTCGTTCCCTTTTGTTGTTACTCAATAATTGTGGTCTAGATAATTTTCTCTCTTTCTTTTTTTATCTCTTTAGGAAAAAGAGAGTGAGAGAGAGGTAACAGAAGTCCCGTACACTATGCCACATCCTTAATCATGCTTTAATACGTGCCATCTATGCGTAGGTATAGAACGAAAGAAAAGAAAACGTTGTCTTTTACCTACAGATGGCACTCGAAAGAGGGAGAGACCTACGGAACGAGCTTGAAATTCGTTTTATTCTAGCAAAATGATTTATCGACGATCTCCTCCTTCCTCGTTTACCTTTATTAGAGTAATTTGTTTGTCCTGTAAACATATATAAATACGTTGTTACGTTCGTTAAGAAAATTGTCTTCTCCATCCTATAACGACAGAGATATATTTATTTTTGTTGTTCTTCCTGTCGGCGTTGAATATTTTTCGTTGTAACGAAAAAAAAAAAAGAAAAAAGAGGAAAGAAAATATAAATGAGAAAGAGAAAGAAAGACCAACGAGGGAAAAAATTTTTTTATTCAAACAGATGACGCAAAGATGATGGAAGAAATTAATAATAATAATAATAATAAATAAATACGTACTTATTATATAATTCGCGTAATCTTAGGGAGTCAGAGTGTAAGTGAGGGAGTGTGTGAGAGAGAGAGAGAGAGAGAGAGAGAGAGAGAGAGAGAGAGAGAACAGACGATAACGATTTGAAATTTATCGCGTCTCCTCACCTGTTCACCACCACCTCCCCCCTTCCACGGTCATCGTTTTACCCGTGTTTAATGAGCTTCAAGCTTAAATACGATTCGCAAGAAATTTCTCCGACTACGTATAATATCTTCAAGACTAACTCCTCTTACCTACTTGATTTTTTACTCAATTCATTTATTTCTTCTTCGATCGTTTATATATTCTTTTATTTCTTTATTTTTTTCTATTATTTTTTATTCATTTATTTATTTATTTATTCGTTCGTTCGTTCGTTCGTTCGTTCGTTCGTTCGTTCTTATTTTTTTCTCTTCTCATTTTTTGTTGTTTTTTTTTCTTTTTCTTCTTTTTTTCTTTCTTTCTTTCTTTCCTTTCACCTCTTTCGTTTTATGCTCGATAAGCGATTCCTCGTCTCACTCTTTCTTATTTCATTTTTTTTCTTTCTTTTATTTCATTTCGTTTCATTCCCTTCCTCATTCCTTTGTAAATCATCTAGCCTAAGCAATATTGAATCGTAATGAGGTCATTTGATAAAAATCGCGGATTCTTTTTTCTCATAACGAATAAATTCGTTTTCTTGAAAGAAAAAAAAAACAACTACAACGACAACAACGACAACAACAATACCGTCAAATATTTCAAATGGCCTTCTTGCCTCGTATAACGATGATGGTAATAATAATAATTATTATTATTATAATTATAATTATTATTATTATTATTATTATTGTTATTATTATTATTATTGTTATTATTATTATTTTTACTATTATTATTATTTTTGCTATTATTATTGTTATTATTATTATTGTCATTATTATTTTTGTTATTATTATTTTTGTTATTATTATTATTTCTATTATTATTATTGTTATTATTATTATTGTCATTATTATTTTTGTTATTATTATCATTGTTATTATTATCATTATTATTATTATCGTTATTTTTTTTTCCGAGGAGTTGCGAAATCCTTTTTACGGATCCGTCACCAACCGTGCGGCTTCAGCATGCGTTCATAGAGTTTCCTGTCGTGTCCAGTAAGCTCAACGGTCGGTAGGCCGACGGCGAGTCCAGATCCCCCTTACCCTTTGGTATAAGTTCCAGCCTTGCCGTCTTCCAGCGCGCGCTGAAAGTCCCGGTCCTCAGGCACGTGTTGTATAGGTCGAGGAGTATATTCGGCCTCAGTCTAGACATCCACCGGACACCTCCCCCGGCACCCCGTCAGACCCCGGAGCCTTTCCCACCTTCACCGAGTCGGCAACTCTAATAAGCTCCTCTTCCGTGAATGGGGGGGCCACCGGTGTCTCGTCGGTCTCCGTGTCGTCTATTCGTACTGGATGTGTAGAGAACAGTCCGTCCACGATTCGCAGTGAGGAATCCGCGTCCTTGAGGTCCAGCGGAACCCGGCCGCCTAGTTTTCAGGTCACTATCTTGTAACGGTTTCCCCACGGGTCCTGATCCACCTCCTCGCAGAGCTTCTTTCAGCACCGCGTTTTGCTGTCCCTGATGGCGTTTGTCAGTTTCTTTCGTTCCGTCCTATAAGCGTCTTGAAGGGGTCGCCTATCGGGCCTCCCACCGGCTCTTGTGGCCTGTCTTCGGCTCAGCAGACACCTCCTCCGCAGCTCGGCTATCTCGTCCGTCCACCAGTATTGTGATGGTCTGGTTTCCCTGTGTTTTCGTTTCGGCATTGTGCTATTGCACAGCCGCTTCGTTAGTTCAGCCGTCTCGTCTGCCAGTCTTTCCGCCCTTTGCCGACCAGTCAGCTCCGAGGGGACGCTCGCGATCGGAGCCGGCGCAATTGACAGCTCCTCCGCCAGTTTTTGTACGTCCAGTTTCTTCATGTTCCACCGCAGTGGTGGTCAGATCCTCGTACGAGTCGCCGTTGTCCGCTCCACCACCTCAAAAGTTATGTATTGGTGGTCGCTGGCCGTGTAGTCCTCGACCACCCGCCACCCCCTCATCAGCGGCAGCAGCCGTTCCAACGCCAGCGTTACGTCCGGTATGGAGTCCTCGTACCCTGGTCGTCTGTACGTCGCTGTGTTTCCTATGTTTGTCACCACCAGTTCTAGCCTTGCGGCCATCTCCAGTAGTGTTCGCTCCCGTTTGTTTGGTTTTGTCATACCCCACTCGATCGCCCTCGCGTTTACGTCTCCTGCGACCACTGCGTTTCCGGGCAGGTCCCTGATTCCGTCCTCGAGGAGCGCTACCTTCCTTTCGAATTCCGCCGCGGTGCAGTTCGGAATCAAGTAGACGCTGACGTAAGTGACAGCGCCCACTCTGGCCCAAACATAGTCCTCCCCTATGCCACGATCCGCTAACCGGGTTAAGGCCGCACCCCTCACCCAGATAGCCACCGTCTCTGTGGCGTTCGTTATTCATGTCTGTGACGGTCGCATCCTGTATGGTTCACACAATATCAAGATGTTTGCGTCATATTCGTCCGCTATCTGGGGCAGCAGCATGTCCGCTGTCCTGCTACGGTTCAGGTTTCCCTGTATTATTCCGTCCGTTGTCTGTTTTGCCTCCTGCACTCCTCCAGCGCGGCCCGGAAACTCGGGCACTTCCCGGATCCCGCCAGGTGCCCTACCTCCGCCGTTCTCGCCTCGGCGCACAGGGGGCAGGCCGGTTTGTTTTTGCAGTCCGTCGCAAAGTGACCTGTTTTGCCGCACTTCCTGCAGCACTTCGGCCGGTCTTCGTTTTCGCAGTGACTCTTAGTGTGTCCGTATCCCAGGCACCTATAGCACTTTGTCACTGCTATTCTTTTTCGGATTCAGCATCTCACCCATCCTATCCCGATCCGTCCGCGGCCGAGCAGCACCTTGGCTTCCTGCGGTTCTAATTCGCAAACCGCCATATACTGCTCGGCCCGGTTCGGTCCGAATATGTGGACCCCGAAATCCGCGTCTCGTCCTGTCTCGTTTTTAAGTGCCTGTACAACGTCGTCCCTGGTCGCGGCACAGTCCAGGTCCAGGATCTCCAGTTAAACCCTGGAGATCGCAGTTTTTACGCAGCCTGCGATACCGACTGCTTCCTGGAGAACCCGTCTGAACTCTTCTCGTCCGTCTCTGTTGGCCTGTATATTTAACAGACACAGGCCAGTCCTGGTCTTCCTCAACGTGGTCACCTGCACGTGACTCTTTGTTGGGTCGACCGTTGCCCGTATCTTGCGTACTATGTCCGAGTACGTCATGTCTTTTTCTGGTTTGACCAACACGGCCGTCCCCCGTTGTGTGAGGGTCGGCCTGCGTCTCTCCTCCTGTTTGTTGGTCTTTGTCCCGTTTGTATTGTCTTTTGACGTCGCAATTTTGTTCCGTTTCTTTGGTGTCACTGTCTGCCAGGTTGCGGTCGGCTCCCCCCTCGGCGCCCTCTTCATGGGCGTCTCCGGTGTGGACCCGGTCGCCTCCCCTTTCCTTTTCGTCCGTGCTGTCTCTTGAACCTTTTTAGTCTCTTTCCCTGTCTCTGTCGAAACATGCGCCTTCGTCTGCGTGTTCTTTGCTATTCCACTCAGCGCAGCGTCGGCGGCCTCCAGAATTGTCTTAATGCCGTTCTTCACGGTCATGTTCGTGTTTTTCTGGACCGCCGTAGCCTCCACCATCTTTGTGGCTGTCCTCCGTATGAGCTTCAGTAGCTCTGTCAGTTCCGTCCCGTTCTGTATTAGCGTCGTCTTTTCCGACTGCCCCGTTTGTCCGTCCGTGTTTTGGTTTTTGTTTTTCGCGGCGTTAGTGTTACTAGCCGCCCTACTCGCGCTCGAGGCGCTGTCTGTCCTGTCACGTCTCGGCATGTTCAGCCTCAGACGATGTCTCCCCTTGGTCTGTCGTTCTGTTCTTGTTTGTATTGCGGTCGTCTGATAACGACGCCCCGAGACTCACTTTGTCGTCTCTGCCAGGCGCCGGCACTGGGGTTCCGGGCCCCTGCACCGTTAACTTCATTATGTCTTTTCTTTCAGCCATATCGATTTTTTAACGAGGTTTCTTCTCCGCGTCTGTTGGTCCGCGGGAGAAATTTTACAAGTCTCCTGCCCTCTTAGAGAGCATTCCCCTATCCGCTACCCGGGGACGCGCAAGGTAGGGGTTACAGACGTCCCCCACCACAAGGATTATTATTATTATTATTATTATTATTATTGTTATTATTATTATTTTTATTATTATTATTGTTGTTATTATTATTGTCATTATTATTTTTGTTATTATTATTATTGTTATTATTATTATTGATATTATTATTATTATTATTATTATTATTGTTGTTTTTTTTATTGTTACTATTATTATTATTTTAATTATTGTTATTATTATTATTGTAATTGCTATTATTGTTATTTTTATTATTCTTACCATTATTATTGTTATTTTAATTATTGTTATTATTATTATTGTCCCGTGTGGGGAAGCTATTCCCCCATCGGGCGCCTCCCCAAGTGGCGGATAGAGGGACGCCTTGTAGATACACAGGATAACGGAGATTAATTTCCGGGGCGGACCAAAAATAGCTATGAGACGAACACCCAGAACAATAAACCAAACATGGATAGTTAAGGAGGAAAAAAAAGTTACGCTGCAAGTAGACGGACCCTCCAGTAGCGGCGGCTGGACAGGGTGCGCAAGCAGGCCCGCAGTCGTCGTCATCTTGCAACTGCAGTCCTATGCCGGTGGCTGACTTGGCTGGCATCGGATTAGAAGCTACAAGCAGTAAAAATCCATTCGAAAAGAGGTCGAAGATCGGGCGAGCACCACCACCAAAAAAAGAGCGGCGACCAGCCCGGTAGAAATGAAGGCCGGGAAAAAGAAGAAAACGGAGACGCCTCCCTCCCCTTCTTGGACGGAAGTAGTTAAGAAACCAAGGAGGCCAAAGGAGAAAACAGCGGAGACATTCGTCCAGACATTCGGCGAGCAAGAAAAAGAACAAGAAAAACAAAATAAAAAGAAGAATAAATCAAGACGAGCAAAATCTCGCCTGGTGGCCCTTGTGATCAAGCTGAGCGGATGAAGTACCTACGCGGTGGTACTCGGAGAAATCCATAGCAAATCAAACCAAAGGACTCTGAAACATAAGTAAGATCAATTCGCTAAACAAGGGGGGGGCGAGATGCTCCTGGAACTGAGCAGGAGCACAAAGAACAAGGTCGCTTTCGGAGATAAACTGAACAACATCCTAGGGGACAAAGCGATGGTTCGCCACTTGAAACCTAGGGTGACGATAGAGATCAGGGAACTTCACAGCTTAACCACTATCCAAGAAGTGGAAGAGGCGAAAACGAGGGGCACGCAGGAGCGCCCCGAAGATTCAAAGATCTGGCTCACGAAGGCTAATGGGAGAAGGCTTAAAATGACCATCGTAAAGGTTAGCGAACATGAAGCAAGCCAACTTTTTAAGTCGGAACATATCAATATAGGGTGGGTAAGTTGCAGAATAAGGCGGAGGGCGGTAGTCTCAAGGTGCTTCAAATGCCTCGGATATGGGCACACCGCCCGGAGCTGCTAGGACCCGGATATAAGCAAGCTCTGCCACAGATGTGGCGAAACAAACCACCAGGCGAGAGAGTGCCGGGCATCGGAAAACTGCCTGCACTGCACAGAAGAAGATAGAGGACAGGGGAAACTCGAGCGGGACCACGTCCCTGGATCAGGGCGCTGCAGAGTATTCAAGGGAGCTCTTAACAAGGCCAAAAAGCTCCTGCGATGACACGAATACTAAAAGCGAACCTGAACAGCAGCAGGACAGCAAATGACCTACTGTATCAGCTGACTCAGGAGAAGAAGGCAAATCTGCTGTTGATCAGTGAACAATATAGGGACAAGAAATCGCCCCTATGGTTCTCCGATCTAAGCGGCACAGCGGCCATCTGGATCCTGGAGCCAAGCAAGATATCAGTAGAGAGCCACGGAAGCCGCCGAGGTTTCGTTTGGATCAAATGTGGAGAAGTAATTTATCTTAGTTGCTACTTCACACCGAACGAACACATCCACGTCTTCCGGGAAAAAATAGACACGCTGGAGGAAGTGGTTCGAAATACGTCAGGCAGCATCCTGGTGGCAGGCGACTTCAACGCGAGGGCGGTTGAGTGGGGAATGCCACACCAAAACTCGAGGGGCAAATACGTGATGAAAATGGTGGCCAGAACAGCAATCTATATCCTGAACGTTGGCTCCACCACAACCTTCCGACGCCCCGGGCACACCGAGACGATTCCGGACATTTCCCTCGCAAAGGAGGGCCTGTTACCGCGGATCGTGGAATAGAAGGTGATCGAAGATTACACCGGCAGCGATAATCAATATATTATACTGAGCGTCTGCGGAGAATCACGGAGAAGCAGAATGGACGAAGCGACCCCACGCAGATGGAATATCAATAAGATGGACGCCGGAATCTTCGGTAGGATGATATCCCCGGGGATAGGAGAGACCGAAGATTCCGAAGAATTAGGAAAGGCTGCGACTGAAAGACTCGTAAAGGGTACTTTACGCCACATAGTCTCGGCTTGCAATTTCGCCATACCGCGAAAGAGATCTCGCCATGTCAAGCGACCTGCATACTGGTGGACCACAGAAATCGCGGAACTGCGACGAAAGTGCCTCTAAGCGAGACGAGCTGCACAACGGGCAAAGACAGGGAACGATTCAAATGCCAAATCTGCGGCATATAAGACCGCAAAAAAACAATTGCGTCGGGCCATAAACAAAAGCAAGGTCGTCTGCTGGAGGAAACTGGGGGAGGACATTAACAAGGACCCATGGGGACTGGGCTACAAAATTGTAACCCAGAAGCTCGGGGCTCTGAAACCATCCCGCGCCATGGACACGAGCACCATGGAAAACATCGTGGGTACCCTCTTCCCGGTACACCCCACTAGACCGGAAATAGACTTCGGCCAAGTAGAGGACTGTCCGCCTTTCAGCGCTGAAGAACAGGAAAGGACGGCCCGAACCTTGCGAAATAAGAAGGCACCAGGACCCGACGGCATTTCGAATGAGATATTAAAAACCGTAGTGGAGCAAAACCCAGGATTATTGCTAGAGGCATATAATGCCTGCTTAGCAACTGGTGCTTTCCCCCTGCGATGGAAAGTAGCACACTTCGTGCTCATCGGCAAGGGCAAAGGAGATCCTAGGCTGCCATCGTCCTATCGGCCGTTATGCATGCTCGACACGGCGGGTAAACTGCTCGAAAAGCTAATTAAAGCAAGGCTGAGACCAGCGATTGAGGCCGCCGGTGACCTGTCACCGAAGCAGTACGATTTCAGAGCGGTTCGAGCAGTAATAGATGCAGTGCAAGAATTCACGAAGGCGGTCCGAAAAGCGGAGGACCACAACTGATACTCGCGTCGAGTAGTGCTTTTGGTGACGCTTGACGTAAAGAACCCCTTCAACTCCTCAAGGTGGTGCGACATCATGCATGCGCTGGAATACACCTCTCAAGTACCGAAGTATCTGCTGCGCATGCTTGATGACTACCTGAGAGACCGGACGCTACTCTACCAAACCACGGAGGGAAAGAAGTAAATGAAGGTTACAGCTGGAGCGGCCCAAGGATCTATCCTCGAGCCGGACCTCCAGAACATAGCGTATGGCACCTTGCTGAGGACCAAATGCCGAAAGAAACGCTTCTGGTAAGTTAAATGGATGACATCGCGGCCCTCATCGCGGCAAGAAACGTTGAACTGGCTCAGATAAAGCTGAACCAAATCATGAGGACGGTCAGCGGCTGGATGGCAGACCACAGCCTGCTGCTAGCTCCCGAAAAAACAGAGATAGTCATCCTCACAAAGCGGAGAATAAACACCATTCTCCCTTTGTTAGTCGGAAAGGTAGTAGCGGAGGCCAAGCCTACGATCCAATATCTGGGCCTGACGATCGACCGCAAATTGAGTTTCTGGCCACAGATTCAACAAACGGCGGACAAAGCCGCGAAGAGCGTTACTTCTCTGAGCAGGCTCATGGCAAACGTCACCGGGCCCAAAGCCATTAAGCGTCGATTACTCATGACGGCGGTACAGTCAGTACTCCTTTATGGGGCTAAGATGTGGACTGACTCTCCAAACAAGAAAGAATACCGTGAACGCCTTGCGCAGGTACAGAGGGGAGTAGCGCTAAGGATAGCCTCTGCGTATCGGACAGTGTCCGAACCAGCCATCGTAGTGATCACCGGAGTCATCCCCATTGCGCTTATGGCGAAAGAACGGAAAGCGGTGCACCTAAGGATACCCGAGGTGGGAAAGGCGACAGCAAGCGAAGAGGAGAGAGAAAAGACCTTTCGGAGCTGGCAGTCGCTTTGGGAACACGAACCGAGACTAATTAAAGATGTGAAGACGTGGTCTATTTAACGCAATTCCTGAGCGGGTATGGATATTTCCGAGCCTATCTCTGCAAGATGGGCCGGCAAAAGACACAAGAGTGCCTATACTGCCCAGGAACAAAAGATGACGCGGAGCATACCTTCTTCAACTGTGACCGTTGGGCACAACGCAAGCGAGAGCTCCAGACAAAAATCGGACCAGTGACTCCCTACGACATAGTGGAGAATATGCTTCGAAAAGAGGAGCATTGGAACCTGACTGCACACTGGGTGCAGAATATCCTTTGCAGAAAGAAAAAGGACTTGGACAACGCTTGTTAAGTAACCTAGAAAGGAGAAACGACAGTCAACAGGAAGCCTAAAGGACAAAGAAAAAAGGCCTAATCCGAAGAAATGTGGTAAACAGTCCCGGACTAGTGTCCAGGCGTAAGAGGGTGGAGTTTTAGCCAGTAGTCCAAGATGGGAGCCTGGAACACCGTGCGTAAATGCATTTCTCCTTCCTCACAAAAAATTATTATTATTATTATTATTATTATTATTATTATTATTATTATTATTATTATTATTATTATTATTATTATTATTATTATCATTATTATTATTATTATTATTATATATCTGTAGATGGTAAGTGTGCTGACGGTGCTGAGTCGGATGATTTATTAATTTATATCCATTTTGTAAATATTAGATTTTTTAAAGGAATAAAAATATTTGACAATCCATATACCTTATATCACGCACCCTCTCTCTCTCTCTCTCTCTCTCTCCCTCTCTCTCTCTTTTATTCCTGACCACCAATCGAAATAATACCGTAATTATCCTCTCATATTTTCTTTTCTCGCTCTCGGTGTTGACTCGTGATTCAAAAAAAATAAAATCACTAGGACTAATATAAAATCGAACAAAATTTTCTTTCGTTCCTGATAACCTTAAAAACATGTACAAATGATATTAACAAAGAAATCATCTTTGGATAAAAAAAACAAACAAATGCAATTTTCTTTCGTTTCCATGAACTTTCAAAATTAATAAAACCGATTGAATATAAATCGTGAGGACAAATTTTTATTCGTCTCTAAATAACCTTAAAAATAAATCGTTCAAATAAAAAAAATATATCCAAATTCGTTTTTATTTCAACTAACCTAAGAGAAAAAAATAAACGTAGAAGAACCACGAAACAAAAAAGAAAAGGAAAGAAGAAAGGAAGGAAAGAAAAAAAGTAAATTTGCGAGGAAAGAGATTCGACTGTTGGTATCGAGCGCGAACACGAGAGTGAAAGGTGATTTCTTCGTGAGACGAAAATTGAAGTGTAAGTCTTCGCGCGATTACAAGTTCCGATTGGTGTTTCCAAATGCATCCCACGATCGTGCTCGAATAACGTGATCCGAACCATTAACTTACATCGATCGATATCTCTGGCAAACTTGAAGTCACATTTATTACGGATATTATATATATTTATAACGCTTCATCTTTCGAATATATTTATCGTTTCGTAAAACGCACAATGCTTATGAACGATCAACGAAACAAAAAGATATTGTGGTGTATATACACACACACACACATCAATAAACGTTTAGCATTTCCATCGAAATAAAAATGATATTACGAAAGTACCCTCATTGGGCCAATGTCATGGTCGCGAGAATAACTCGATCAGGATAACTCCGTAATCCTTCACGAAAAATGAAATACCATTTTCAATTTACATCGAATTTCTTTTACGGGTATGTATAAATTATCGCCTCTACAATAATTTTTACGAGGAGATAATATAAATACGAAATTTTTCGAAAGCACTCGATCGACCTACATAAACTAGACGTAAATGAATATATCCATGTATGAATATTAAAAACTATATTCGCGATTGCACTTGCAATTTTATTCTCCTTAAACGAGCGGATTTTTTTAACTTTCCAACAAATACAAACACACACACACACATATAAATATATAAATACATATATTTATGTACAGTGTGTGATGTCCTTCATTGGTACAATCAATCGAAACAAAACAAATATACAGACTCCAAAATTTTCATTTCAAAACAAATGATTTATCTCTTCTAAATATTCTTACGATATATGATTATTATATGATTATACGTAGAAAGAAGAAAAAAGAAAAAACAAAAAAATATTCGCGTTAAGTGATACAAAACATAATTTTATCGGAAAAACGAATTTCGAGGTTATGGATGGAAAAAGTAGTGCATAAATCAAAAGAATCCAATTACCTTATTTAATTACTCTTTTTCGCGAAAGTATAGAGATCAAGATCGTTTACTTTCGTTGTTCGAAATGATCTATGTAATTTGTGGGGTAGCACCGATAAATTGTTAGATAAGAAGAGAGGAGAGAGAGAGAGAGAGAGAGATTGGCTTGAAAAATATTACGAAAATTGACGATCACATCACGACAAACAAGGTGAAGATCGATTTCTCGATTGGCGAATTTTCAATGACGATAGATCAACTACAATCGATCCTCTCCCGTTCTTTGTTTCTTTCAGAAAAATTCGTATGAGAGAAAGAGAGAGAGATATATACTCGTCCAATTGCAAACATCTCTTCCTTTCACCACTGAAACAGGAGGAGGCGTGGTTTCTCTCCATGTTTAGTTTTCGTTACAATCGAAATTTTTATCGTCGTATCGGAAGGTCAAGGACGCGATCGATTTTAACGAATACGAATAATACAGAAATAATATTTGAAAACAATACACTTTTCTTCCTCTTTCTTTTCGTTTTGTTTTTGTTTTCGTTCTTGTTCTTATTCCTGTTCTTGTTCTTTTTTTTTGTCGGGTTGCTTCACTGCTCACACAAAATCGACCTAATTTATTTTAAAGATAAAAAGAACCGGTTTCTACTTTCATATTAGTGAGTATAGGTTATCCGTTCTTAATACTGATATTCGGATAACATCGGTGTAAAAATGTTACATAATCCTTGTATCCGATTTATATGTAAGTGTATGAATGAATACGATATATATATATAAATAAAATAAAATAAAAATATATATCATTTGGTTTTGAATTGGAAGTAAATAAATTGTCGGTATGTATATATATATATATATATATATATATATATATATATATATATTGGGCTTCACCAAAACGTACTCACCGTTAATCCTTTAAACTAGAATAATAGTTAAGAAGGTGCGACATATCGAGAAGAAGGTGTGACGTAATCGTTCGAATATGTAAAAATCAGATGACGCCTACTACTTGGTTTTTTTTCCTTTCTTTTCGTTTCTTTTTTCTGTTTTTTTTTCCCGCATCCTAGAAACACCTTGGAGAAAAATACGCTTCAGGAACGTTAAAGTCACGCTATATATGCGAACCTACAATGGCGATCGATTTGGATTAGAAAGTGGCTCGTTTCTTCTTCCGTGAATTATTTGAATAACAAAAAAAAAAAAATAAAAAAGAAATACAAGAATTCTTAGAATATAGAGTATGTTTCATCAATAAGGGTTTATCCAAAAAGGGCTCTCATTGATAGGGGATGAAAGAATTCGGCAATGAAAAAGTTCGCGATACGAATGACTGACTTACTTTCGATAAAAAAAAAAAAAACAAAAAAGAAAGAACGAGAAAAAAAAGAGACGCTTTTTCAATAAAAAAAAACCTTGTACGAGCTTGTTCACGTATGATTTTCTATACACAGACATTTGATATATTGATGGAAAGTAAAGTAACGAAAAAAATAAATAAATAAATAAAAAAAAAAATGAAAAATTGCTTGAAAAAAATTTTTTCTTATCGAGTGACCGATCTTCCGTCAGAAGAGAGAGAGAGAGAGAGAGAGAGAGAGAGAGAGAGAGACTCTCGGGCTTTTGAAATATTTGTTGTAAAGTAAAGAAAAAAAAAAAAAGAAAAAAAAATATTTCCTTGAAAAAAGCCCCTCAAAAAAAATAAATGTTTCCTTCACCCTCTCTATGAATTTTCTTCTTTTTCGTAATTTTCTATTTTTATTTTTCCTTTTCTTTTCTCTCTTTTTTTTTCTTCAGGAACGCAAAGAAGTGATCAATCGTTTTAAACGTCCGTGGACTAATTAAAAAGTTACGAAAGTTGATCGTATTCGTCATCGAGAATGACACTAACGTGATATCGCGATGAAGGTGGTGGTGGTGGTGGTGGTGAGGGGTTTGACGAATATTCTCCAAGTAGAAACGACCCAATTCTCGTTGGGCCTGTGGGCCTCGTAAACGTGAAAGATGCCGGGGTGGGGTCCGATGGAATCGATTAGACGTGACAGGACGGGAGGGGAACGGGGATGGAGGAGAAGGAGAAGGAGGAGGAGGAGAAGGAGAGGGCTGGTAAACCGCCTTCGTCCTTTTTTTTCTTTTCTTTTTTTTTTTCGTTGGGAGGGGCCCATCGTAACCACACCACGTGGGGACATATAAGCACGGCTTGGTAGCATCGATGGCGCACAGTCCACTTATAACCCTTCGCGCTTGCTTCTCGTAAGTCAAACGAGAAAGCGAAGACATTAAACCGTACTAACGAATCTAAGAAAATTACACGTAATTTGATCGAAGTAATATTATCGTTGAAAAAAAATACAAAAAAAAAAGGAAAAGAATATTATTTCGTTAGATAGTTACCTATTATCATCGATCGTCAATGATTTTTGTCGACGATTACGCGAGAACGTCGTAACGATTAGTATTCGAATACTTACCGTAACGAATCCATCGAGTTAGAAAATTTTCTTTCGTTAGCCCAAACGACGATACGTAACGTCGACGATCGTTCTTACGTAGTATCGATTGATTTTACGTCAGGATTACGTTTATCGCTTTTCGCGTCTTCGGGGAGGAGAACAAAAAAAATGGAGAAACATTTTCTATCCGCCGAGTTATTCGTTTTTCTTCTTTCTTTTTCCCTTAAAGAACATTATCCTAAATAGCGTGGTCTCTCTGGAACTCTTTTCGAGGAATAAAGTAAAAAAAAGGAAAAGAAAAAGAAAACAAAATAATCATCGAAAACGATGCGATTTGTATTTCAGAATGCAATTGTTTTTGGTCGCCGCAGCGTTGCTGCAAGTTGGTCTTTGCGGTCATGTGGCCATTAGGATGCCATATTTAAATCCGGCCGGTGTGACATAAATCAACAGCGTACCGGAAGAATCGTCCCTCGCTTACGGGGCTACATATCAAACTCAGCAAGAAAACTTTGCCGCCCCGTTGCAGTACGCCCCGGCTCCGTTGCAATACGCCCAAGCAGCTATACCAGCGAAGGTAGAAGCCCATCACGTTGGATATGCAACGGCCCAAGTACCGGTCGTAGCTGCTGTCCCATACGTCAAACACGTACCAACCGTGTCTCACGTTCCCGTAACGAGGATCGAGGCACAACCGGCCGTATTCGAAAAGCAACTTGACCTCATCAAGCCCGCCATCTCTACTCGCAAAGTAGAGGTCGGAGCCGAAAAAAACATAATCGCGATTAAATTTTTTTTGTCTATCGTCGTTTTTTTTTCATTTTTAATCAAACGTAAACGTCGTGGTATTTTAAAACGTATCGAATTAATGCGTACAACGCGGTATCGTTCGTAAAACCATGAAACCAAACTTAACATATATATATCCAATGATCTTAACGATCTAATACGATTAAAAAAAAAAAAAAAATAGTAAGAAGAAAAATATCTTGCAACAAGCCGTAAACTGATGTATCGTCGATTCAATTATAATTGGATCGAACGATCCTTAATGACATAAAAGATATGATTGAAAATAAGTTCGACCTCGAGTAAGATCTTTCTTATATACGCAGGTACGTCGTCCAGCTATTCAGAAACAATTCTACGATATCGAGGAACGCGTGATCATCAGGCCAGCTGGTTCGGCAGTCGTAGAACTAGACGAGCCAACGTCTAAATCGCAGAAAGGACCTGCCGTTATTCAACCTTTGTCATACGATCCCGTTCACGCATCGCCGATTCAAGTACCAACGTTCACTCACTCGGTCAGCCCGGCTCCATTCTTCGTTCCTTCTTCAACTCCAGCACCGGCTATAGCATCTACAACTGTTCCCACTACGATCTCCGAGGAGGAATCCATCGTAGTTGACAATCCTGAATTTCGTAAAGCGAATTCGGCGCAAAACGAACAATGTCTATTTGCTCCTACCGACTTAACTCAGGTGATGTTTACTTCGTAACGCTTTTTTTTTCTTTCTTTCATCGCCTTCAAGACGACGTAAAAATTAACCTCCCGACCATCGTTTAATCGGAATTTATTTTCTATTTTCGTATTAAGATGAGAACGCAACCACAAGTGATCGCACGTTCGAACGGTTCACCTTTGGAAGAAAACTCTCATCCGTTCATTGCCCACGATCCATCACCGTCCGTCGTACCTAGTCAAAGATTGAACACCGAAGAAAATAAATCCAATCAGAACAGACTTATCGAAATTCTGACCGCACGCGGCAGTATATTCGAGGTAACAACCATCGAGACGAGATAACGAATACGGAAAGAACGAAGACATTTTACTGCTTTTTTTTGGGGCGGGGGGTGCGATAAATCGAACGATGAATAAAAATAAATAATAATAATCATCGACCATTCCAGGTTGGATTCGGTCGTACTGGAGACTTCGGAAGGCAGAACATCGAGGCAGGACACGTGCGCGCGCGCGTTTTGTCCGCTACCCCGGCACCAGAGAACGCGGAACCGACTGATTAAAGTGTCTCAACCAGACGCGTCGTCGTCAGCAGACCCGTAGAAACACTTCAAGAGGTCGATGTTGTCGAACCAACTACTAAACTCGAAAGAGTATCCATCCAACAACCTACTCTAATCAAAACCACCCATTTGGATCACGTTCAGGTTTATGGTTCTGTACCGGTAGTTTGTAAAGCTTATGCACCAGCCGTTGCTCATGCAGCCGTTCCCGTTTATCAGAAAACCATCTTCCCCGCTTACGAGTATTATCATTGATTTTACATTAGTTTCAAAAACCCAGCATTAATTTCATAAGCTCGTAGAAAAAGATTCGTATATAGAATATATATATTATATATATTGTATAGTCCTTGACTATGACCCGATTACGAAATTTCTGTTCCATGGAGATGATTTTGTTTGCTGATGTATAAAAAGAAAAAAAACACATAGCCATTAAAGTTGTGACTAATTACGATCTACATCTTTTTTGTACTTTTATAAGTGAACAAGTTGAGTGTATACACGTACACACACACACACGCGCGCGCGCGCGCAAACACAAACACTTACACGCACACATTATCACAAATGAGAATAAGAGATAAAGTAATAAAAATTCTTATGTTATTTTTTTTTTACGGTCCTTCCCGCTTTCTTATATCATGGCTCACATAAAATCTCCTAACTTTATCTAATTTAATTAGACGTCAGAAATATACACACGAGATATGAGATACGACGTTCCAATTTGTAATGAAAAATAATATAAGTCCTTAACAAACGAACGAGTGAACGGAGGTAGCTTAAAATCTCGGGAGAAAAACAAAAAAATTCTCGCATGATTTTCCGAATGAGTTTGAAAGAGTTTATAACACGATTCGATCGTTCGTCAACGATCGTGTCGTCATCGATGAACGATTTAGAAGGGAAAACGTAAAGATAAAAAACAAAAAAAAAAGAGAAACACTTTTGAATAATACAAATAATTCTTTCTTCTTTCTAGATCCCCCCTCCCCATATTGATCCAACATCACGAAATCATGATATTTTTGAGGATTATTAAAAAAAAAAAACGACTCGATCAATGGCGTACGACGACTTCCTGAATCATTGAATCAATTCTGACAAGGGCGACTGCTCACTGTCGGTTAGTTTCTGCCTTTAAGGTCGCAACATTGACCCAAATACCACGAGAATATCCGTTCTCTCCTTACCTTCGATCAACGACGAGTTGAAAATTCCGGCGAAGCTTCTTTTTCTTCTTCCATGAAAATCTAAAATTATGAGAAATATTCTGGAACAAAGGAGAAGAGAAGAACAAAGAAACCCCAAGATAAAAAAAAAAGAAGAAGACAGAAAATCGAACATATTTCGAAATTTAACTAAACGAACGTACGGATATATTTTCAACTTGACGGTCTACAGGAATTTTTTTTTAACTAGATCGTCCATCTCGGCTCTAAATGATCATTCAAACTCCAATGATCGTTTTATCGAACGAACGCGAAGGATAATGAAGGATTTTGTTGATTTTTTTTTGTCTTGTATTTTTTTTTTCTTTTTCCAGAAAATTTTTGCTCCTATTATATTGCACGGTCACGTTCGATTTGATGCGTAACCTTCGTTCACGAACGAAATCGGTATCGTAACAAACGGGTGCGCCGTATACGCCCATTGAATTCGGATATTCTGATGTAAAAAAGTGAAACTAGAATGAGAAATATCCAAAAGACAAATATTCACAAAAAAAAATATATATATATACATATATATATTGGATCGTCCAGAAAATTCGTCCCGATAATATTTCAATAATAATAATAATTTAATAAATACATACTAAAATTTAAATTTTCTGCGATTCAAAATCGGCACGAAATTTCCTGACAATTAAAAAAAAAAAAATATATATATATATATATATACGTATATAGGTCTTCTTATGTATTAATAATATTTTTAGATTTGTATCAAGATTTTCGAATAATACAGAAAATAATAAAGAAAACAAGACATTTTTAAATAAAATGATCGATATTCGTTAAATAACGAGTATCGTTTATTAATCTGACTAACAGATATAAAAATATATATTGAAAATATTAAACCCTATAAATAATAGGAATAAATACAAATGCAATATAGATCAACAAAAATAAATAAACAATGCGAGATAATAACGTATTAATTATTTCAATCGTAATCGTATAATACTCTAATCAATATGAGAGATGATCGTTTTTTTACAAACATTTTGAAATCACATCGATTTGTCCTTTATTATTTGTTTGGCCATATAAAATGCTCGAAGTTTGTATTTATTAAATCGAATCACAAATAATACAAATAAAAAAGGAACGAACACGTAGATCGTCCAATTTTCTTCTCCCGTATATCATCATCATCATCATCATTATCATTATCATCCCAATGGATCTAAAATTTTAATCTACTCGATCGCAATTCACGTGATTACCAAGAACTCGCGTAACTCTAGATAAATACGAAGATTAATTAATATTACGATTTGATGAATTAGAAACGATAATGTAACGTCGGGTTGCATCTTTATCACTCGTTTTATTCCCTCGTATTTCGAAATTAGAATCATTCGATCGATACACGAACGATCTATATCAATCCTTTCGGAGAAACGAACAAAGAGAGACATTGAAATTTATTTATTATTAAATAATTATTAATATTAAATCAATTATTATTATTATCATTATTATTATTATTATGAAATAAATTTATTATTAAAATTGATTTATTTATTTAATAACCTTCGGATAATCGTCGTTCTCTTTTGGTATAATAGTCGTGCGAAGCGAAAATTCTTTTTAAATCGATCAATCAAAAAAAAAAAAATAAATAAATAAGGATGAAAAAAAGAAAAAAATAAAAAAGAGATAAAAATACGAGAGGAAGTTATAGTTAAATCGGATCGATCGAAAATGATCGATCGACGTTCGTCGCCCTTGACTCGATTCAGTTGAAGTACGACGACCTCGTCTCGACGATAAGGACAAAGTTGGTCGATGGAGAAGGACCAAAGCAACGCGACTAGGCAATGACCACGAGTCTTCGGATGTAACCTAAGCTCGAGTGGAAAGCACTGGTCGAGCAACTCGTATATAAGTAACGCCGTCATGGATCCGTGCATTCAGTTAGATACTTACGAGGGAAACGTCGTCCATATATATATATATATATATATATATATATATATATAAACGTCCTTTGAAGGAGATTTTTCAGTGGTTCAAGAGGTAAGCGAGAAAAGTGAGAAGAAAAAGTGTGTATGCGTGGAAAACACGTGCGCGTGCGTGCGAGTGTGTGCGTGTTAAGATAAAATAAAAGAAAATAAAAATAAAATTAAATTAAAAAAAAATAAATAAATAAAAGAAGAAGGGAAAAAAGAAGTTATTCGTTTCTAATTATTCGAATACTCGAATTAAAAGTAAAGAAAATAATTCTAAAATCGTTGTCCCAAAATGGTCAAAATACGATTTAAAGAAATCATCGAATCCCAGAACGGATATTTAGATCGTAGCAATAACGATCGTAATCAAAGCTTAGAGTAGTATATTCGATAACCGGTTGCGATGAAATTTTAATCCGTTTTCTGCGGTCCCTTCTCTCTTTCATCGTATACGAGTACAAGAGTTAAGTTGTTAGAAGTTGACAATTCTCTTTCGACAGTATCGAGAGAAAAGTTTCTCTTGAGCTCCTGGTTACGTTAATATCTTCTCTAAAAGCGGTGACAAGTATCGAAACGGTTCGTCCTCGTTGTTGACGATTAATGTTTGTTTGTTTGGATCGTTTGTCCCCTTTTCCTCCTACACACACACACACACACAACGTTTTCATAATAACGCGTTTCATCGTGGTAAGTTGAATTTTTTTTCCTTTATATATTTTATTAGATTAAAATTTGACGACGTTATTACTGTTAGAAGCTTTAAGGAATTTATCTAACGCTTGTGGTGTCGTCCTTGACGTTTGTGATCGGTACAAAAAAAAATAAATAAATAAAAAAGAAGAAACAAATAAATAAATAAACATACGATCGCGAAAGTTTTAAAGGTACTTGGTATCTTAACGAGTTAAATTTATCGAAGTATTTTAAAGATGTAACACCTCCCTCCTATTGCAGGTAAGGCGATCGAGAGATGAATATCATTTTTGTTCTCGTCCTTGCCGGGACATGCGCGGCTGCGCCAAAATTCTTCGCTCAACCAGTAACGATCTATGTGCATCCGGCCGTACTTTTGAACTCGGCAATGGAAAATACTTTACCGTATCACTTTAAAAACGATTTTTATAAAAATCCATGTATCGCTACTGCACTCGCGAAGGAATCGTGGATCTGGATTTTTTTTTATACATAAAAGTTCGTATTTATTAAACGAATATAACGTTCCTGCAAGGGCTGTGAACAAGAAAGATATTAATTGTAAATCCGATGTTTTATTATAATCTTTTATAAACAATTAACGCGTAAAAAAATAATTAATAAAGATAAAACTGAATTGCTTTACTTAATACTTATCGTAATTGTAATAATGCTAATTTATTATCAGGATAAATGTGTGTATAAAAATATAAAAATATAATAAAAGTGATGTGATAAATTTGTAAACGTATATAGATTAGATGTACTTAATTATATCGTTTACTAACATATATATATATATATATATATATATATATATATATATATATATATACATAAAAAAAAAAACAAAAATAAAGAGAAATATAAAAATAATATCGAAGACGAGATATACTTCGTTTAATAGACTAGAAAAAATAATCATTTAGCCATAAGGAAATTTAAAATTTCTACCATTAAAATCGTTTTAAATGTTCATAGTTCTCCGTTTTCTTGACATCACTAGCAAAATTCACTATAAACCTTGTGGCATCCGCTATTAAATGATCCAAATTAATTTCGTTTGCCACAATCAAAGTATCAATGACATTATCTACATTTATTCTCGTTTGCAATAACTTTATACAATTCTCCTTCAAATTAGTTATGCCAAATTTATTAGCTATTGACAAAAGTTCAGGCGCATGTGATTCTAAGTTACTGACATCACCTGTATAGATGTAGCATAACATATGATTGAACAGATTCGGATTTATATCATTTATGTCTATTCTGTTACTATTTTCGCTCTTGGATTTAATTATCAACGACTTAAAAAAAGGATAATAGGACAATATCGGAGTATGTACCATAAATAGTTTGTCTTTAACGTAAATGGTCATGTCGCTGAATATCCCAGTTTTATACATAATATTTAAATACTCAGTTATACTATCTTTCCACGATTTTAATATGACGTATCTACCAGGAATTGATTCGTAAGTGTATTTTGCCGAAATTGTATCATAACTTAACACACACTTCAAATTCATCTGTTTCTCGCAATTTTTACAAATGTTAAATGTCTGCAATCTATATAGTTTGTTTGGAACAACATCAGATATTACTACTGTCTTCTTAAAACCTCTAAGCGTGTATTGAACATTCGATGGTAAGTCGCCCGGCGAATATTTAAAAAATAATAAACCAATTTGTACGTCCTTACAAGTTGTTTTAGAACACTTCGGGCAGAGATAAAAGTCCAATATACCTTGTAAACTTATTTGATAACATAAATGTACTTTTTTATACTTGTGCGTAAATACAGGCGACATTAATCTTTCCGGCAAATTTAGAAAATATTCAACGTAAGTTACTTTCCATATGTGAGATATAGTGGTGGTATTCAATTTAGCATATTTATCCATCATTTATATTAACCAATCTTTTTCAATCAGTCGTATAAATAATATACGGTAGTAAAAACCGTACGGAGAAATGAAGATGAATCTATAAGAAAAATTTCTAACAAATTTATGAATATTTTCTTTTTTTTTTTTTTAACGATTTCATCGAGGTACTTATCTTTACGTTGTTACATACAATTAATAATCAAAGAAATTCAACTCACGTAGTATAACGGGAATTTAAAAATTGAATCTCTCGATACAATGAAAGTTAGATCCTTTTATCAATATAAAAGTAGGATGTAGATCTTACGTATTGATATATGCATAACTCATATAGTATACAATTAATTTCTTTATTAAAACTCAAACCTTTTGCGTATTACTTAATTCAATTTATAAAATATTTATTCGATTTCGGAGGAGTTCTAATGTTTACGTCTTAACATTCTTCTACGTACTTATCGGCTTCTCGTTCCCATCATATCCGGACTCTGTAACGTCTTCGTTTTCGTTAAATTGCTACATCAGGATATATATATATATATATATATATATATATATATATATTTACTTTCAACAGGATAATGATCCTAAACATACCGCAGGAATTGTTAGGGAATGGATTATATAAAATACTCCTCACATGTTAGTCACACCACCACAAAGCCCTGATATTAACCGGATTGAACATCTATGGGCAATAATATGAAAAGAATTACAACAATTTAATATAAAATCAAAAACAAGTTTAAAATACAAAATACTCGAAATATGGAGTTCCATATCATCAAGTGTTATAGAAAAATTAGTAGAGTGTATGCATAATCGCTTACAAGATGTTATTCGTGCCAAAGGTGGTACTACTTAAATATTAAAGGCTCAAAAGTTACCTGTTCAAATACTTTTGTGGCATCAGCAATTTTTATGTTTGTAAGAAATAAATCATAACTATTGTATATATATTTCGATTTGCTTGAAACTATACCTATATAATCTAGAGAGTCATACCTCCATCCAATGTTAATAATATGTCGGTAAGTGTTCTATAATATACTTATAATTAATAAACTATTTCATGACAAGTGTTCAAATACTTTCGTGAATCACTGTATATGTATGTATGTACATATTACCAAATATATCGAATATAAACTATCGATTAATAGGACAGTATCATTTGTTTTTCGACGAGGTTTCGCGCTTTCTATTGCGCATGCGCCATTTTGTTTGATAGAGAGGCACTTATATTAACAGTTATGCAAAATAATGGTTGCTTTGACTAGTGGATATTGCCAACAATGATAGGACTTTATCATTATTAACCTATTGATAGAAAATATTATTTAAATTAATTTCTATTATAATAAATACAGATGCATCATACCGAATATCATGCTCTATTCGATATTATCGACGAAATATATTTGTGAATGTAAAAACAAAACACTTCCAAGTGATAAAAATTCAATCTTGTTATATAATAAAAAGTAACCAACAATTATAAACTTAAAGATGTTCCTAAGCTAAGTGCCATTAATTATAGCGTCCTTACGAAGCCAATATGTATTTAAAAAGGTTATATATATTTTACTATGACTTAAATATGACTGAATATACGAACGTTTACTATTTTCGTCAACATAATGAGTTCCAACGCGTGCCACGATTTTTTATTGGGAAGAATTCATCATCCAGGAACTATTGTTTTAAACGAACCAGGAGAAACAGTAAGGGTATTTACAGTTTTCTTTTTCTTTTTATAATTAATATATGAAATTATTAATTGTTATTATATTTCTTATTCTATTACTTATCTTTCAGTATACTTGCGGCAGGGAAAAAGAAAATCAAATACACTGTATTAGTCTTACAGTATCTTGTCAGCATTGCAGTTTCTTCCGTAATGATCATGAAATATATGTTATAGATTTAAGAAGTTCCAATGGTTTATTTGTAAATGAAATTAGACAAAAAGCTAGGCATATGGTTAAATTGAAGGATAATGATATCATTGGAATTGGTTGCCAAAACACGAAAGATAAAAATATTGACATGTTTATTTATAAATTACATTGTATCATTAAAAACAAAACACCAACGGATAGAATGTATACTGCAATGCCAGAGCAGCTTTTGTGCAAAGATTTACCAACAGGGAGTACTGATAAATACTGCCGTTCATAGACTGTACATAATTTAAATGAGTCCTCTAATTTAGTTTTATCAAATGAAATATCTGAACTTTCAACAAATACATATAAAACTCGGCTGATAAAAATGTTTAATGAAAAGTTCGATAATGAAGCTTGCAAAATTCTTTCAAATGAAAAGATTGAATTAACAATTAAATGCGCAGAAAGGAGTATGATGATACAAAATAAACTACATTTGAAATATAAGTATGATAATAAATATCTGAAAAAGAATGATATTAGTAAATGTAAAAGATCATCTGAAATAAACAATGCAGATGGTCCTTTGATACAGCTGGGTCCCTCAAATAAAACAAATGAATTGCAACCCATAAAAGAAATTGAAATGATTTGTATCCATTTGTCCAATGACATTGATACAGAAATAGTACAACAAAACAAAAACAATAAGACGAAAAATACATGTGCAGATGAAAAAATATACCATGTAAATAATGCAGTAGAGATAAATAATATTAATGATGTAAGTACACATACAGATATTGTTATAGAAGATAATAATATGAAAATATTATTACAACACAGGGCCATTTTGAAAATGTAAAAACAGAAAGTGAAGTACATGAGAATTTAAGGAAGCATGATGCATCATTGATAAAAGAAAATGAACTAAACAAGCCACAAGATACTCTTAAAAATGTTGTATATAATGGCGATTATTATATTAAAATAGAAGATGAATTAATAATAAGTGATGATGAACAAGTAATAATAAATAGTATAGATGAATCCAATAACTGCATTGGATCGACAGTTAAATTGGAACAATTAAAGGAAGAACCAAAATTAAAATTTTCAGAAATTGATATAGTTAATTTAAGTGACGATGAAGAAAATTTATTCCCATCTTCTCAATTATTTAATTCTAATTTGGATGTAAATTCTATAGTAAAAAAGAAAATTAAACAGGAATATAATGCTAATTATGATGAAGATGTTAACAGGGCTGATGACACAGAAATAATTATCTCTGACAGTGAAGATGAATTTAATATATGGTTACATAAGTTATCTCAAAGTCAAACGCATAATGATACAACTTTAAGTAACAATAACATTGTCAATACAAAAAAAACTGAGAAGGATGAAATTTCAGATATAGAGATATTTGATACATATATACAAAATACTATTAAAGAATCCACTGAAAGTACAAATGATACTTCAAATCAACTTAGTGTTAGTATTGAAACTAATAGAAATAATGAAACAAAAGAACATATAGATAATATTTTTAAAAAATCTACAAATACCAAACACTTTAAAAACAGTGATAAATTAGATATTGTGAAAGAACATGGTCCTGACATTTCTCTTGATGTACAAATAACGAATATAGATAACTATATCTAATGAAGTACAGGAAAATAATGATGAAACTAGTTATTCTCTCAATAAAAGACAAGACATAATTAATAATGACACAAATAAAAATGTATTTAATTATATCCTACATACCAAGAAAATAAAATCAGATACAAGAAAAAGGCCACAAATAATAGAT
The DNA here is from genome assembly GCA_911387935.1 of Dolichovespula saxonica. NCBI lineage: Eukaryota > Metazoa > Arthropoda > Insecta > Hymenoptera > Vespidae > Dolichovespula > Dolichovespula saxonica. The sequence continues at coordinate 333,476 of OU427007.1, forward strand.
GCACCTCATATGCCTATAAAAAAAAGAAGACGTAATGACATTAGTGATATAGATACGGAAAGGGTAGAAAAAAAGGTGAAGAGATATCTTGATTTAAAAGTACCAATAAAGAAAAAACTATCACATGTTTTGAATAATCGTATTCCATCTGATGCACTCAAAAACCCTCCTCTTTCAAAAGAAGAGAAAAAAGAACTTGCAGAAAAAAGGAAAAGTAAGTTAAAAATGATTGCTGAAGAAGATAAAAAAGTAGGTAAAACGAAACCATTAAGACTTCTACTCCAAAATCAAAAGGTAAAATATCATTAAAATCTCGATCAGATTCTTTAATTGATAATATACGATCAAAAAGGGAACTAAACAAAATATCAATAAAAAAATCTGTAAACAACAAACAATGTAAAAATAATACTGTTAATATTGATACAAGAAAAGATGATAATGCACTACCTTCAATATCTGATTTAAACACTAAAGGAACAATACCTAATTATAAAGAAACATTAAATAACGTTACAAAACATTTGAAACAATCTTTAAATGTTACTGATGTTAATCCTGCTCAATTAAATGAGATCAATAAATCACATACAAATTTAAATAAACCTAAAAATATGGAAAATGTTGTAACTGACGAGACAATTCATACGACAACAGATAAAAACATAGAGGCTAGTACTTTCTATGACTTGAAAGATGAAGTAAAAACTAAAAATAATATCAAAATACTAAAAGGAAATTGTTCTTCCAACAGGCAAGGAACCAGCGAATCGAAGAAAAAAGACAAAAATGTCTCTTTCAATGATAATCTTAAAGTTCGTGAATATGAAATAGAATCTCAAAACTCTTTAAAAAAGCTTGAGAGTAAAGATGCCCCAATACCTATTGATAAACTGTCTTATAAAAAATCTGTTGAAACAAATTCTCTGAAGTTAGAGGATTTTCTCTTACATATCTTCCTCTGGAATCCTGTTTGGCTTCAAGTAAGTATAACTTTATTTATTAAATGAAGTAAACTATTGATTAACCTTAAATTATTTACAGGAACAGCAACAAGCAAATGCCACCTATTCTTAAGGAAAATAAATTAAATCCTATGCTAACTTATTATAAATCTTACATTGAGTATTATAACATTGTTAAACCTTTATTATTGTTGGAGATTTGGTATGGCATTACTAAAGAATTTGAGATGCTAGAAAAGAATACAAAGTAAGTGTATAATTAAATGATGAATTAAATAAAAATTATTTTCTATTAAGGAAGTAAATATACATCAATAATTTGTTACACACAGGCGACCCACTATGATATGTTCTGTAGAGGCCAATTTAAAAAAAATCTACGTAGCATCTGTAAATATGCGTTTATCATCTTTGGTAGTGCAAGTATTAATTACCAAAGAAAACTTATCTAAACAAGCTCATCCTTTTTATGGAGATCTGTTAGTTTTTGAATATAAAATAAAAGAACAAAATTTTTCAGAAAGTATTTGTTTATGTTACAAGTATGCATCAAACTGTCGTAACATCATTTACAACCTACAACAAAAATTTAGGTAAATGTAATATAGCCATACATATCACATTATTTAGTGATGTTATTTTTAAGCAGTTTTTCATTTATTAATATTTTTACAGAAAATTATGCGAAAAAGCCATATGCATTATTGACATATACTATTATGACAAGAAATATTGAAGAGAATTTTATAATAAACCGCATTCAAAGAATAAGGACTGTGACATATCTACGGTCAAATATAAGAATGGTTCAAACACTACTATATCTTCCACGATCTCCTCTTTTAAATTTTATTTTATGTCCAAAAATTGAATCATTTCAATTACCTTTAATAGAAGTATACAATCCCCAGCTTATAACAAAGGTAAAGTTACCAAAAGTACCTAGCACATAGGTAAGAGGTATAAATATACATATTATCTAATTAAAATAATTCTAACGAAAACAGGATAAGTTGAATCAGAAACAATTAGAAGTTGTTGGTAAAGTAACAGAGGCTGCACTACAAAAGGAACCTACAATTTGTTTGATTCAAGGACCTCCAGGTACATAAATATTTCCAAACTCATATACATTACAATTTTTTAATAATTTTTGATATTACAGTAACAAGAAAATTAAAAGTTATTGTAAATATTATAACAGAGATACTATATGGTAATAATAGGTATCAAAACAATAAATCCCCTCTACGAATTCTTGTATGTGCCCCATCCAATGCAGCCATTGATGAAATTGTATTAAGACTTCTTGCCATTAGAGCTATAATTAAACGTAAGACAATTTCTTTCTATAATGTTAACATAGAATAATATGTTGTGTATAAAGAAAATAATACACAATTGCCATTTTTATTATATTACTTAGATAATCGTATTAAAATGGTCCGTATTGGTAAATCTGAAACTATGAATTCAACCATAAAAGATATTTCTGTAACTGAATTGGGGAAACGGGATGTTAAACGAATGATTACAAATTATTCAACAATATATTTTCCTGCTGAGAGTTTTGAAGAAGAGGTAAGATCTAATTTAATTTAACCCTGTCGCTACTACGGGCGACTACAGTCGCTCTCTATATGATGTCGTTCAGGTACTACGGGCGACCATAATCGCTCTCCATGTGATGGCACTGAGATTATATGAGCGTTTATAGCGCTCCCGCTGAAGGTGTCGCGTAATCGATCATACGGTGAGCGTCTGCATTTGCTACGCACGGAGTATCTCACTCTGGAGTGATATGTATTATCTCACTTTGGAGTGAGATGTGCAGTGTGAGTCTTTTGTTTCTTTTTGTTAATAAATTATAAATATTCTGTTTTGTGACAAGTTTTTTCGTCCGAAGCACCAGCCAAGCAACGCAGGCTACAATGAGGCATAGATACACCCGTCGACGATCGATCGCGTTCATCGTGCATTGTAGCGAAAGGGTTGATCTTATCTAAATCATACTTATGAATTTTGCATAAAACAGTTTGATAATTTTTCAGAAAAAACTGTTAGAAGCACGTATTAATTCATTGAAATATGATATTGAAAATTCACAAAATATAGATGATGTTTACAGGGAACATCTCAAATTGAAATTATCAGATATGAATACTAGGTATGAGTTATTGGAAAATCATAAACCGGTAAGTATATATGCGTGTATGGCTGTGTGTGTGTGTGTGTGTGCGCGCGTTAAAGAAATTTATTTTTAATTAATAAAAATTATGCAGATGAATGAAATGAATACAAGGAACTGGACAAATTACATCGTATTGCAGAACATAGAATTCTTGAATGTGCAGATATAATAACAAGTACACTTTCCTCGTGTTATACTAACCAAATGGAATCCATATTTGGGTAAAATTATTAAAGGATAGAAAAGTAAAATTATAGTAAAAGTTATACTATGCTTCTGTTTCTTTTTTTGTTGTCTATTATAGTAACAATATTATATACAAAAATTATCATATTATTTCTTTTATTTCTTATAATAGAAATAAAGAAAAAATATCAGTCTGCATAGTGGATGAAGCTACTCAATGCTGCAAAGCAGAAAGTTTGATTCCCTTACTACTAGGTGTAAATACATTAATTATAGTGGGAGATCCTAATCAGTTACCAGCAACTGTAATAAGTCAAGTATGATCTATTATATTTAAAAATTACTTAAAATAATTTTAGTATAAACATTATAGTTTTGTATACAAATTTAATTCATAAAATTATTTTTGATTGTGTTTAGCAAGCAAAGAAATATGGATTGGATAAATCATTGTTTTCTTGTCTACAATATGCATTTCAAAAACAGATAAATAATCCAATAATGATGTTAACAACACAATATCGTCCGGCTCTGCATCGCTGAGCTATCAACGAGAGGTCGAGTTGACGCGGCGAGAAAAACAGTTTATGGCGAAACTGAGACGAGCGCAAAAAGAGATTGAGTTGCTGCGACGTACACGTACTCCTGAACAGGAAGTGGCCACCACCAGTCGAGCCGAACGAATCCCGGAAGTAAGGACGGCATCGCCAAACATGACTACGACGAAAGTGAATATGACGACGATAGCTGATCTCCTGAGCTATTTCGGTGGGAACTCCGAGCGATAAGAAATACGGGTAAATCAAGTTGTATTTCTCAAAGCAGCGTACCACATGGAGAGTGATATTGTAAAACTTCTCATCGGAATGAGGCTCAATGACAAGGCGCTCGAATGGTTCCACTCCGGTTCAGCGTATATTCGAATGACAGTTGACAAGCTTTTGGCTGCGTCGAGGGATATGTTTTATATTCCTCCAAACCGAATAACTCTACGACGACGCTTCGAAGAACGTATCTGACAGAAGAACGAGACGTTCCGCGATTACGTTCACCAAAAGATAATTTTGGCGAATCGCATCTCAATAAACGAGGAGAACATCGCGGAATACATAATCAAGAGGATACCAGACGCCTATCTACGAGGCGTTGCGCGTGCGCACCGATTTCCATCCAAGGAGTCCTTGCTGCTTGTGTTTGAGCAAATAACCTTGAAGGACAGCGGTCGCATGTCAACTGAGCAGAAAGCGAAATCCAACGACGATCGGCGTATGAGCGAAAAGGGTGAGGTAAGTGCCGGTGGCTTCACGTTGGTGCCATGTAAAAACTATCGGGTAAGTGCCGGTGGCTCTACGTTGGTGCCATACGCAAATTATTGGGCAAGCTCTGGTGTCTCCACATTGGTGCCATTCGGAAATTATCGCGCAAACGCCGATGGCTCTATTGTGGTATTCAAAATGGTGTTCTGTTTAACTAATAGTAAATTACAGATGTAGCAACTTTTTGTTTTCATAAAAACCTGTGCCCTTAGACAATGGCAAACGAAAAAGAAGACACAATTATACGTGATGAGTGTGTCGACATCTTTTCTGATGTTCCATCCGAATTTGAAGATTGTGAGGAACTAGGAGACATTATGTCTTCAGAAAAAAAAAATGAGGCAACATTTTCGGATGAATCTGAAATATATAGAAGGAGAATTCGGCGAACGCTACCGTTACCAAGTGATACAGGAGAATCAGACGAAGATAACAGTAGATAGTGGTCAGATTTTGTGATTTACCAAAAAACAATAATGCTTTCGAAGGATCTTCCGGTCCTAACGTACTTCCCAGAGATGCAAACAATATCGAGGATGTTGTGGAACTATTTGTAGGGAACGACATTTTTGAATTTATTACTACCGATTATTTCACAAAAAAGTTTCAAGAACACTTCAATCTTGGTCAGAATATTACAACCGATGAAGGAATGATACCGTGGCGTGGGCGATTAAGTTTTAAAATTTATAACCCATCAAAAATTACAAAGTGTGGTATACTTGTACGGATGCTGGCGATTCCGTTATAGGATATATTTCGCGTTTCAAAATATACTCTGGCATTAAAAAACCTTTGAAGGATACAGTGATAAAACTATTGAAAAATGTTTCTGGAAAATGGCATCACTTGTACATGGACAATTACTACAACAATGTGGAACTTGCGGAAGATTTGCTTACGAAGAAAATTCGCGTTTGTGGAACGCTGCGGAAGAATAGAGGATTATCGGCAAAATTGAAAAACTATAAACTAAATGTATTTGAAACCAAACATCAACGAAGAGGAGAAGTACTCGCGCAAGTATGGAAAGCATCGAAGACGAAAATAATAAGAACAATTTCTACAATGACGAATCCATTAAAATTGACTTAATCAATGGTATGTACCTAATAGGACCCATTAAAATTAACCTACTTGATACAATCTTTCCATTAAAATCCATTAAGTCACCTAATTTATAGAATTTACCTGATAAAATACATTAAAATTAATCTAATTAATAAAATCTACCTAGTAGAATCCATTAAAATTGACTTAATCAATAGAATTTACATAATAGGACTCATTAATATTAACCTAATTGATAAAATCTTCCTAGTAAAATACATTAGTCATATAATTTATAAAATTTACTTATCTCTAAAGTTCATGCAGTACAATAAACAATTATATAAACAATACTATGTTCAATTAAACATTAAAAAACAGAATAGTTAAAAATTTTATCTCACCGTAATCGACTTTTCATAAAAAAAAACATAAATTGTCTTTTTTTTAATTTTGACAATAACCGAGTTAGTTTTCTTTCGGATTCTGTCCCGTGAACATTGAAAGTCTCTTTAGCTAAACCCAACAACTTATAAATTAATAATTTCTATAATTTTTCAATTATTTAATCAATCTTTGAACTCATAATGACAATATCATTGATGACAAATAGCTTTAATAGTTAAAGTTAGTGAAAATATTTCTTCAGTTATATATCAGATTTTTAATGAGGAAACAGCAATAAGAAATAAGATTAACCAGTTGCGGTGAAAAGACGTGTCACGCACGTTTAGAAGATTCTGTTACCAGAATACCAGCAACGTTTTACACACCTCGTCAGGCGATTGCTGCAAAAAGAAAAATGACGTGCATTGCA
>OU427007.1:345000-350000 GCA_911387935.1 Dolichovespula saxonica
CTAGAAAACAAGGCAAAGATCATCTGCTACCAATTGCTGGTAAGGCCCATTATGACCTACGCAGCGCCAATAACATGGAGTATGGGTCCCACTGTCATGGAAAAATATCGAACACTAGAGAGATCTATCCTAAGGTCATGCCTCAGATTGCACAGAACAGCGGATTCGGGCTTCATTAGAAGAACGAAGAATAACCTAGTGTACAATAAGGCAAACATACCGAGAATAGACTGCTTCATGATAAAACTATGCAGGAACTTTTTTGCTAATATGAGGAGATATAATAGCAACATCCTCGAGAACCTGCTGGCCATCGCCGAAACTGACGAAGAGCGACTAGACTTCATGAAGTCAGGCTACATCCCACCGCAGTTATTCGTCTTCGCCGACAAGCATGGGGTTATACAGTACGGCCATAACCTGCCTATTTTGTATCACAAGCCCAGACACAGCTGTAACAAAAGCATCAGCCTGGACCACCAGGCCCACGACGAGCAAAGACTTATGTTCGACAAGTCGCTCCCCAGAAGAGACTCAAGCGATAACCACAGACTATCGCCTAGATATTGGTGGCTAACCAAGGACGCGAGATTCATCGATGAGCTGAGAAGGCGAACAAAATTTCGACCATGAGTCGTACCCACAGCTACAACTTGTAATTGACAACCGAGGCCTACTGGACGGCACGAAGAGACGGAATAGGCCATGAGGGCAACCTAACTTACCTTTCATAAGGCCAACTCACTGATTTTTGTAAATTTTTGTAATTTTTGTATATTTGTAAATAATCCTCCTCTCCCCCCCCACATCCCTTGCCCACCCACACGCTAGATTAAGAATAATTAAATAAGAGAGTAGTTTTTTTTCCAATCCGAGGTTTTTGGCTACTACCTAATACAAAGAGGTTCGAGCATAATTCATCGCTGTTGTGTACAGCGATCGCAGCACCTCCCCCTCGTCTCCCATTGGACCGATCATTTCTCACAAGAGTGTGGTTGTCGAGATGCACGCGGTGTTTGGCGTTTAATTTGGTTTCTGACAGGAGCGCAATGTCAATACTGTTTTCGTTCACGAATTTTTGCAGGTCATATCTTCTTTTAGTCATGCAAATCGAGTTCACGTTTATCGCTGCGATTTTTACTATGTTGGTTTGTTGTCGAGTAGCCATTCCACTCAATGTTTAGGTATCTCATGATGTGGTCAATCCTCACTGCGTTCTGCGTTACTTGCGCATTGAGGTTTTTGATTTCCTTCAGTATCTCAGTTTTGAAGCTGAGTAGTATCTCAGAATTTGGTCGCGGCGCCTATGTTTTGTTCATTCTCGGGAACTTTAGCCTGCGACAGCCCTGGTTGGTTCAGGTGGGGGATGGATGGTCTGGTTATCGGCTTCGCTGCCGTTATCTCGATCGGATTGTCTCGGACCCAATTCCTCGTATCCGCTTGTCGCATGGCTTCCGCGTATGAGATATTTTTTTGCACAAATTTATTAATTTTTGTGAATTTTGCTTCATTGAGCATTTGTCGTCTCTTGTTTAGCTCTTTTTTCTTATTCAAAAAGGCTTTGAGCATTGGGCATCCGTAGTACGAGGCCGGGTGTCCTGATTCTCCACAATTCGCGCAGCGGAGCTCCTCGTGTTTCTCCTTATCTAGGGGACAATCTGACGCGCTGTGCGGCTTTGCACACCTTACGCATCGAGGTTCGAAGAAACAGTTCGAGCTGGCATGTCCAGTTCGTTGGCACTTTGTACATTGGAAGATCGGTTTCTTCTTCAGTCTTTCCCATCTTATTCTCTGGTTTAGCAAGAACTTTATGTCTGTTAAAGATGGCATGTTGCTCTGCGTCGTGGTCGTAATTATAAAATGGTATCTCTCAAGTGTGTTGCGATTGAACACCTTTTTCGATACTTTCATGATCGCTACGTCCTTGAGATTCAAACTCTTTAGCTCCTCAAGTACTTCGGTTTCATTGAAGCCTCCTCTGACTCCCTTAAGTACCATTGATTTAGGTTTCAAGTGCCTTGGGGTGTACGTATAAAACTCCTTTTTTTTTCTTTTAAAATATTGATCGCACTATTATATGCTTCGATAAAAGTCGTGCTTATTCTGACCGAGTTCGAGTCACGTATGCTCACTAGAAAATTGCTCTTCGGTATTTTGTTGTTTGTTAATAACGCGATTGCCTCTTTTAGGCTAAGCTTGTAAGCGTATATGGGCGGCGGTTTCAGAGTTTGTTTTCTCGACATTGCCGCCTTCACTTGCTCGCTTCTGGCGGTGGGCCGCCTCGACGCTGGTTCTTCGTCGCTCCCCTCCACGCTCATTTCGTCGGTGAAGCACTCGAACCGGTTGGATACAACTGACCCTGTTGTATCGACAGTTTTTCGGTATTTCGCCGGCCTCTTCGGCTTTAGAAAGTTTAACGCCGCCTCCGCGTTTTCTATTGACTCGGGCTGCTGTTGATGATTACCATCGTCGCTCTTTTCTGAATCACTCGGCGCACTACGTCGTTTCGTCGTTTTCAGGTTTGGCGCTATTGTTTTCACGGAATTCTTTTTGAAAACTGACGCGCCATACTCCTTTTCGAAGTTTCTCAGGTCCCGCTGTAGTTTTGCCCGGGAGTCGGTGCCTACCTTGTAATCGTGGGAGGTCCCCGGCTTTACCTGCGCTCGGGAAAAACCCGGCTTTTCATGCGTTCGGGAGGTTCCCGGGTTTTCACTGACGTCAGCCATGAGTGGGACTCTATGGCCCTTTCGGCCTTTAGGCCTTGTCACTGGCTTTCTATCACTTTATACACATTTTTTTTTTACACTTTTTCACCGATTTCTTATAATTTTTTGTGGGACGAACATCCTCACTGAAGTCGCTGCATATGCCCGCAGGCTGAATACTGATAATTGATAAAGTTCTTGAGAAAAAAAAAACGATCAAATTGGAGAAAATAAAAAAAAATTCCGTCAATTTAGCGCACACTGCATAACACTTGTTTCTCCTACGACCGTTAGTAAGGAACTGTAATTTTGTCCTATCAAGGGAACCATATGTCGACGAAAGAACATCGCGTAGGTAATATATTTGTTTTGCGTCGCAAACATATCATTTCCTAAGGAATGTGAAGTGTGAATTTCTTATTTTTCTTTTTATTTTTGTCTCTTCTTTTGCCTATTGACTACATGCATGTTTGCACGTTTCTTTTTTTTCGTTGCGTTCTTTTTCTTTTTTTCCACTTTTTTCTCTCTTTCTACGAGATTCAATTTTTTTTCTTTAAAAATAAAAAGATAAGGATCGATATATTCATACCATTTTTATGATAGACGAGTTAACGTTCTACAGTTTGATAATAATTAACGCCGTCAATAGTAAAATAAACTCTAAATGAAAAGTATTTAATCATTCAAAATTCTTCTACGTAATGAACTAATATTTTTTTTTTAGATACGTTTGCCATAATCGTTTCCATTTTTATACCCACGTTATTATTGCCTATTACGAATCAGCAGCATAGTGTGAGAACGCAAAAAGATCGATAAATAACTCGAGGGGATATTGGACGAGTAAAATAGTTATCAACATCACGATCGTTACTTCTCCTCCCATTTATTGTTTCCGTCTTGGATACAAAAGCGCTTCTTTTCTCAATTTATCAATCCCGCAAGTCGAGCAGGTAATTTTCACGCTAACGTCACGGTTTGCAAATGATAATTTCGATTGATGCTTAAGAATACAAACATACATATGCACATATACTAACCTCGAACACACACTGCTGAGTACTCGCGTAAATAGACGACTTGACGAGCATGTGTATCATAGCTTAGATCGACTCGTCGACTTCATGCAACGTGTTCATTCGAATTATGATAATACACCACCAACTACGGTTCGTTTTTATAAATTTCTGTTGACCCGAAAAAAAATATCGAGTCGCTATCGTTTCAACTGAACTGATCTGACCACTATCCCTCTTTTTTAATCTTTCTACATTTCTCTCTCTCTTTCTCTCTCGTTTACTTCTTTTCCTTTCTTATTGTTTCAAGCGATACGATACGACGTAATTCTGTCTACAGTTAAATCGAAGGACTCCGAGATTTGATTTTCTCTTTCTTCTTTTCTCTCTTCTTCTACTTCCTCTTCCTCTTCTTTTTCTTTTTCTCCTACTTATTCAAGAAACGAGCTCTTGGTGGAATCTCGGCGAGCATCGTGGGCAGGCATCGCGAAGATACCTGTTATTTAAAAACGTAATGATGATAACATCGGTACTTTTGCTGCAAGTAGATACTCATCTTAAATGTAATGAGGTAACGAGTGTGGCGAGTATATCGATTGATTTAAAGTCAAGCGAAATGTGTGTCGATATATATATATATATATATATATATATTCTATGGGAATAGAAATTCATATTCTATGGGAATTAAGTCGATCGATTACTTAGGAAGATTGATTTAAATCAATCGATCGTGCGATCACACCACGATTATCGATCGTTAATAGTGAATACGATTTAATTTTTGATATTTCCGCCATATATAAATTTACACATTCGTATAAAATTATGTTTATTACTCGCTCAATGCGATATCATCGTCATCTCTCGTTCGTCCCCTTTTAATTGAAAAAATATCCTTGAAACGCAACGGTTCTTCCTCTCAATCCCGAGATGTAAAAGTGCTATGGCGTTATAAGGGGGAAATTTAAGCTAAAAAATACAATTGCACAATACGGAATACGATCATTTTTTTTTCTCCACCACTCCCTCCTTCCCGCTCCTCATCCTATGACATCGGAGATTTGCAATTTTTTTTTGTAGCAAAAATTGCCTTGTCGAATGATACGCAAAGTCAAAAAGAAAAAGAAATTAAGAAAATAAAAAAGAAAACCGGTTAAGAAGCGCGTGCGTCGTCATTCTGAAAAAAAAGGCAAAGAAATGAACGGTGCGAGGATAGATTTTTAAAAGGCGCGCTGCACTCTCTGTTCCTTCCTTTTCTACTTTGATTTTTCTATTT
>OU427007.1:355000-397500 GCA_911387935.1 Dolichovespula saxonica
TGACACAGTTCTTATCAATTTTCCATTTTATAATTCTAGGCTTTTATAGAGAATTGATCAAGGAATACTATGATATTTTTTTTTAGAATTTTTAAAGCTGACGAAAGTCTCGAAAACCACGTTTGAAAAATATAATTGATTATAACAAATGAAATGATCAATTATAGTGAAATGGAAAAAATATGTCGTGAAAATACCATTCAAGAGCTACAAAACTCGTTTTTGTAGAAGTCTGTATGATTAATAGAACCAGAGATATGAGCAGTTAAAAGAGGGCGTGTTTTCGATCTTTCGTCGTTTTTTGGAAATTTCAACCCCGTGTAACTTCTAAATTAGGGGTGATAAAAATAAAATAAAAATTGTTTGATCCATTCATTTGTTACAGAGAACCAGTAAAAAAATTTATTTCAAAATCAGGGAACCCACGGTCATTTTTCGCCCGTTTTTGTCCGGTTTAACATTGAATGACTCACGTGCGTGTTTTAATATCAACAAACGCACTAAAATAGAAAGAACAAAGAATAGATCGGCAATAACTTTTCTTCGACCTTTTTGCTTTTTGCCTTTTTTCTTTTTTTTTTTTGTTTCTCTTTTTTTCTTTCTTCCTCCTCTTTTCTCTGTCTTTTTTTAAATTTTATTCTTATAACGATAAGATATCACACACATTTGAATGTAACCTCGTCGTACCATTTTATACGAATGTTATAACATTTGAATGTTCTCGTGGGTTCGTTTTACATTTTGATCTGCGAATAATGTTGTCAGGCGGGGTTATGGGGGAGGGGCGGGAAACAAAAATAAAGAAAGAAAGAATGAAATAAGTAAATGAATGAAAAAAAAGAGAAAGAAAAAAGAAATGCACGACTATTCTGAAAGATCGAAAGAGTCATTGGAATGTATACATTATCATTTGTTGTCATATTCAAAACATATATATATATATATATATATATATATATATATATTATACATTAAACAAATATATATATATATATATATATATATATATATATCCACGTGTTTTATATTTAAAAAATTGTCTCGCGAATATCTTTCTTTATCTTTTATACTTTTATATTTTACTCTCTTTCTTCTTTTTTTTTCCTTTTCTTTTTAATTACGATTTAGAGATGACGATGATATCGCATTGAGCGAGTAATAAACATAATTTTACACGAATGTTTAAATTTATATATGGCGGAAATATCAAAAATTAAATCGTATTCACTATTAACGATCGATAATCGTGGTGTGATCGCACGATCGATTGATTTAAATCAATCTTCGTAAGTAATCGATCGACTTAATTCCCATGGAATATCATATCTAAATTATAATACTAATGGTGTGTGTGTGTGTGTCTGTTTGTATGTGGTATCCGAGAAGTTTCTAGAAGGTTCTGAAACAAGAGTTTTATGCTAGCGTTTTCTTTTCGTTCTGAGTTAATATTCTGTTTTAAAGTAAGAGCGTTAATTTCTCGTTATGAGATTTTGTTTTGTTTAATACGAGAACTTTCAGTTGGGGGAGAAGCCTTAAGATTTTCATTGATTAAAGACACGTTTGTTCCTTTGTTCATATTTCATTAATAAATCTATATTATTCATTACAACTTCCTAGCTCTTACCTAATTAATTCTAACTTACTATAATTTCTACATGTATAACAATATATAAATTATAATACTAATAAAATTTATATATTAATATATATGTATATCGTTAATCATATATAGGATTTATGCGAATTTTCGAATGACCGAAGTAATTCATAATTCACCTAACGAGGAACGAAATAAAGGAAAGAGAAAAAAAAGGCAAAAGAAAACAAAGACAGAAAGAGAGGGAGAGAGAGAGATAAGGAGAGACGACGACGACGACGACGACGAATATAAATAATGTTAGGTCATTGATATTACAGGTTAACTTCACGAACATAGAAAAAGGGTTCAGGAAGGAAAGTGTGAGAGAAGGTTTCCGACGGTCATTTTCTTCTTTTCACTATCTCTCTCTCTCTCTCTCTCTCTTTCTCTTTCTCTCTCTCTCTCTCTTTCTCTCTCTCTCTCTCTCTCTCTCTCTCTTTCTCTTTCTCTCTCTCTCTCTCTCTTTCTCTCTTTCTCTCTCTCTCTCTCTCTCTCTCTCGCTCGCTCTTTCTCTCCGTATGCATGTGTATGTTTCTCTTTTTATCTTATTACTTTCGTCGAACATTATAAATCGTACGAATTATGCGGAATTGCGTAATTTAAGAGATGAAAAGTGGGCCTCATTAAGTATAACTTGAAACCCAGAAAACACGTACATAGGAGTACTTTTTTCCAATGTATATTAGTAAGAATAATTTTTCATGTATATGTATGTAAGGATAGCGAACGCGTTGCGTACCGTGAAAAGCCTTGAACACAATTCCTACATCGTGCTGGCACGTAAGTATGTATATATATATATATATATATATATATATATATATATATGTATATATATATATGTAAGTAAAATATGTATGTACATATAGATTTTGCTTTGGAATTAATCTACGTTCGATATTTACGTACGCGCATGGATAAATGGATAGAGAATAAGAAAGAGAAAGAGAGAAAGGAAGAGAGATAGATAAATAGATAGAGAGAGAGAGAGAGAGAGAACACAAGAGAGAGAAGAAAAGAAAAAAGAGAAAGATAGAGAAAATAAAAGATAATAAAATCATTATCATCGTGAAGTTTCTTTTATTAAATTATCAATCGTTCCACAAGAAATTCGTTAATTCGCTTTTGTATTTCAGTTGCGTCAAAGTAGCGATCTTTCGCATCAATCCGCATCACCAATGCCAATTATTTTAATGCCTTTCAGTCTTTCTCTTTCTCTCCATCTTGCTCTCTCTCTCCCTCACCGAGTGTTTCAAAACACGTTGGTTAATGTATAGGTAGTAATGTACGGTAGATCAAGAAATAGCAGAGAGAACGCGACCCTCTTCTCTCGTAGATATATGCTTCCTGCCACCTACGTCTACGTCGCTTATCAACGGAGTAAAAGAGAGAAAGAGATGTTTCTATGTTGATATTCTCGAACAAGAAAACTTTCTTTCCCATTCTTTTCTTTTCCTTTCCTTTTCTTTTTTGCCGCTTCCTTTTTATTACACACATTATTTTGTCTTTTTCCTCTCCCCTTTTTTCGTTTCTCTCCTTATAATAACGTCAGATCAGTCACGAAATAGGACATAAAGCAGTTTTAAGATCTATTAATTATTAATTATTATTATTATGATAAAATTAAATATGAAATATTTAAGAAGATCGATAAAAAAATATCTATCTATCTATCTTCCTATCTATCTATAATCAATTTGTTTTCGACAAAATTTTTCATGCGATATTATTAATACGATCGAATATTCTATTCGAAAAGTTAAAAAAAAATTGAAATTTCAACAAGACAGTTATATAATATTTGATGTAAGATTACAGCAATATATAGGGTGTCCCAAAATTAACGCAAGATTTGAATTGAATAGTGAACACAATTTTTAATCTTTAGATTGTTATTTCTTCATTGAATCATATAGTAAATAGGATAAGGTTATTTATGGAATAACACATCGGGCAAATGTCCTCCACGGTTTTACTGGCACATACGCACTCTTTTGTCGAAATTTTTCATGACCTTTTTGCATATTTGTGTCTGAATTTCGTTGATGCAGCGTTTAATTTCCTCTTGTAATACATGGGTGGTTGTGGGCTTGTTGACATAGACCTTCGACTTCAAATAACCCCATAAGAAGAAATCTAATGGTCTTAAATCACACGATCTAGGGGGCCAATTCTGATCACCAAAACGAGATAGTACACGACCAAAAAACATCTCATGCAGTAATTGAATTGTTTCACTGGCTGTATGGCATGTGGCACCGTCTTGTTGAAACCGTCGCGATATCGAGCACCAGTAGCAGTTACTGCTTGACCAGCCTCATTTTCAGAAAAGAATGGTCCAATGATACCTTCAACCCAAAATCCGCACCAAACAATGACGCGTTGGGGGTGCATTTGTTGCTCGACAATCACATGTGGGTTCTCTGAACCTCAAACACGGCAACTTTGGCGATTAACAAAGCCATCAAGGTAAAAGTGTGCTTCATCGCTTAGAATGATTTTCCTCGAGAAATCAGCATCCGCTTGTTGATGTTCAACACGTCGTTGTATCGTATAAAGCTCCATTTTTACTAACCCTAAACTTTTAGCTGTCAATTTGTTCTTTTTTCAGGGTTGCCAACAATTTTCTGCAAAAATGGCGGCAAATTTAAATCTTGCGTTAATTTTGGGACATCCTATATTATTTAGTACAGATCGCATAGCAACCGTGGTGAGAGACAATTGATCGCAATAACCGAGGTCTTTTCATCGAGTTTCACGTGGTAATGTCAATAATAAGTACGCTAAATGTACATATATCCATAACGTTATTTACTAATATGAATGTTTACTGATAATTATTGCGATAAAGAGCAATCAAGCGTGCAGTGAACGACTGTAAGGCGCGACAAACAATTTATGCTTATTGAAAACCTCGGACGAAACATATAAATTTTATCATAAACTTCGAATATCGAGACCGTACACTTATAAAAGGAGTTGCATATATATATATATATATATATATATATATATATATATATATATATATATATATGCAATGTATATATATACATTGGTATTGGCGCATCTATATTCTCGTTATTCGCCGTTCGCCATAAAAGCGATTAGAATTATTCCGAACGGACGGATCAGTAGAGAAACTAATTTTATCTTCGTATACAATGAATATTCTTTCGAACAAATCATTCACAAAAGAGAAAACCCATATACTAAACAGTCTTTGGGTTAGGACGGACAATCCGATTAAAACCTACCCATAGAACGGACGATTACTACATTATACCGACATATATATACTTTATTTCATTTAAATATACTTATGTATCTGTAAATTATTATATAAAAATACTTTTATCCAACACGTCTCTATTTCACTGAAAAAGAAAAAAAGAAAAAAGGATAAAGAGAAAGAAAGAAGGGCTAGAATTCATTTTTCATTAGACAGTGGAAAATCGGCGTCTATTTTTTAGTACTTTCGAAATACGTTGTAAAGATTCCTAATTTGAGGTTTTTTGTGGGTAAATTCGAGGATAATGGAGTTAGAGAAGGGGGGGCGTAGTTGAATGACAAGAGAGAGAGAGAGAGAGTAATGTTATCACAGCGTTACCTTTCTTCCTTTCTCCTCTCGTCCATTTGAACATCGTTCCTCTTATCTTCTGTTTGACACGTTGTACCTAATATAAGTTGGTTTCATCATATTTCTTGCGGGCACATAGAACAAGGCGGACCTTTGTACCATATTGACAGTACGGTCTACGAAGCCTCAACTCATGCCATTTGATAACGTCGCCACGTTGTCGTCGTCTTCGTCGGTGGTGGAATCAAATGTGTAAGCAGTAAACGATAAGATCTAATAAACGGACAAAACTCAACCCAACGTACAGCTTTTGCTAAAACGTCTCTCTCTCTCTCTCTCTCTCTCTCTCTCTCTCTCCTCTCTCTCCTCTATCTCACCCACCTTCTATTTTCTATCATTGAACAAGATAAAACTTTTCCCAACGTTAAGAATAAATTCTTTCTATTATCTTTCCTACCATGACGGAAGAGCACAGTTACTCAAAGATGGAAAATAATCAGTTTTCAATATTTTCGCAAATACCCTTCCACTCTCCTCTTTTCTCCTCCCTATCCTCCTCTATAATGGTATCCCTTAAAAATCAGAAAGGAGGTGAAAGAGACGGGAAACTTCTGTAAACGATACAGGATACTCTATCAGATCCTTTACCCTAAATATGTTTGTTTCTTATGTTGGGTGTATATAAATACCTGTAGGCCTGATATATACAGTGACTCACGAAAGTATTTAAACACTTGCCATGAAATACTTTATTAATTATAATAAGTATATTGTAGAACACTTACCGACATATTATTAACATTGGATGGAAGTATGACTCTCTAGATTATATAGGTATAGTTTCAAGCAAATCGAAATATATATACAATAGTTATGATTTATTTCTTATAAACGTAACGATTGCTAAAGCCACAAAAGTATTTGAACAGGTAACTTTTGAGCCTTTAATATTTAGTAGGACCACCTTTGGCACGAATAACATCTTGTAAGCGATTATGCATACTCTTTACTAAGTTTTCTGTAACACTTGGTGATATGGAACTCCATATTTCGAGAATTTTGTCTTTTAAACTTGTTTTTGATTTTATATAAAATTTTTGTAATTCTTTTCATATTATTGCCCATAGATGTTCAATCGGGTTAATATCAGGGCTTTGTGGTGGTGTGACTAACATGTGAGGAATATTGTATATAATCCATTCCTTAACAATTCCTGCGGTATGTTTAGGATCATTATCCTGTTGAAAGTAAAAATCTTCGTAAATACCAAATTTTCTTGCACTTTCCTCTAAATTGTGTTTCAAAATATTCAAATATTTATATTTATCCATTGTTCCTTCTAAGAAGATCAAATTCCCGGTACCACCTGCTGCCATACACCCCCAGATCATAATTGAACCTCCCCCGTGTTTTACCGTAGCATACAAGTTTTTCACTTCCAACTATGTATTTGCTTGTCTCCAAACAAACTTACGTCTGTCTGACCCAAAAACGTCAAATTTCGATTCATCTGAAAATATTACTTTATTCCAGAAAAAATCATCTTTGCTAATAAATTCTTTGGCGAATTTTAATCTTTTCTTTTTATTAATATCACTAATGTATGGCTTCTTTCTGGGAACCCTGGCATGAAAATCATTTTTACGTAGTACTCTTCTACATAATTCTGGATGTACATCTTTCTTGAAGTTCTGGTTAACTATCGTTGCAAGTTCTGTAACAGAAATCTTTGGATTTTTTTTTATTTCACGGATCAGAGCTCTTTCTTCTTGTTCCGTTAATTTCTTTGGTCGACCTGAACAGTATTTATTTTTTATAATTCCTTCAGATTTCGATTTTTTAATAATATATCGTAATATATTATAATATATTTTTAATAATATCTCGTAATATATCGTAGATCTATTTATATTTAATAATTTACTTATTTCACCGTATGTCTTTCCTTCTTTACGCCACTTTACAATTAATATTCTCTTACTTTCACAAATTTCAGATCTTTTCGGATACATGATCAATATCGTAATATTTCACCACGAATACTGAAATGTAACTAACAAATGTACATAAAACAACAACTAACGACAATCAATGTTTTCAATTAGTACCGGGAAAACTTTGTTTACATTAATTCTTGACATTAATTCGATGCGTTCAAATACTTTTGTGGCTTCAGTAATCGTTACGTTTGTAAGAAATAAATCATAACTATTGTATATATATTTCGATTTGCTTGAAACTATACCTATATAATCTAGAGAGTCATACCTCCATCCAATGTTAATAATATGTTGGTAAGTGTTCTACAATATACTTATTATAATTAATAAAGTATTTCATGGCAAGTGTTCAAATACTTTCGTGAGTCACTATACATTTCGGTTCGTATTGCGACTGTTTACAAATATCAGTCTGGTCTGTTTAGCGCGCGTCGATGCTACCGCTTGGGCCTAAGTTTCGCCGAGCTAAATGACACGGGAAGGGGTTAACAAAAACGAAACGATATCGTTCCAGATGTTCTCCCACATGTATATTTTTTATTGATAAGATCGTTTGAGATTGTCAAAGGTTGAATCGATCGAGTGAAATTTCTTTAAACGAACGAATTGCTTCTCTCTCTCTCTCTCCAATATGAATAATTCCATAGGTTCGATTGATAGACATGGCCGATTAAAAGACAAGAATCAATTTTATCGACCATTAAAATTACGTATAGACGATTTGCAATTTTTACACGTGTACTTAAACTCCTGACAGTCGTAAAATAGATTGCTCCGATAAAAACATATCTATCCAAAGATAGTCATTTCGAGAAAAAAAAAGAATAAGTAAAACGTATTGCGCCTTAAATATTATATCTCCTACGTCAATCTTTGTGCTATTAAATAACGATATAGAAAATGTAGTAAAGAAATATTAAAACTACATTTAAACTTTTTAAATACGAACCTGAAATATTCTTTACGTGATAAAGAAGAGAAAAAAGAGAAGTAATCTGTTGGAGTCATATAGTCATTACGATATTATTGGCATCGTGACTTCCACGAATAATCTATCTATTTTCTACAATTTTGAAATTAATTATCAATCTCGGATAATGAAAAAGGTCATGTGAAAAAAATAAACGGCCCGTCGATATTATGCCCGGCTCGCTTATCTTCTCATTTTTCTGTCGTGGGAGCAACGCTATTGGCTATTCGTAATCGAAATCAGTGCTTCTACGGCGAACGACGACCGATTCCGTCATCGGGAGTTTCCTTCCGGATCCTCGGACAACAACACTCTCTTATATAACCGTATCGAATACTTCTTTCTTAGTCAACGTTCGGCATTCTTTAGCGAGACGTACGATGAAACAGATCAATATGTATACACGTGAGTATTCGATCTTCCTAAATATGAATCTCTCGTAAAAGCGAATATGATCTTCCATATACCACTTCGAACTTTCGCTTTAAGCGGCGTGCCGAATTTCAAAAGAGACTCGACGTATAATCTACGACCTTAACGCATAACTTGCTAACCGAGCTTCTCGATGTCGTATCATCGAGCACCTCAAGGACGTTTCAATTGCGCCTTTTCCGACCGGAATAATGTACGTATCACGTAAACACGGATCGTTGCTATCTAAGAGAGATCCGCAATCGCGTTGAATTAGCTTTTTCTATCGCGCGAAACTCGATCAAACGTTTATTACGTATACCGATCGATTACATTTTACGTCATTTATTTATTGCCTTTTCGAACACACTCGATAATATAATTCTGCCGTTTAATTTCATTTCAAATTCGCAAAATATCTTGTATCTACATATATACGTATACATACATGTATCCGCATATTGTAACGAGAAAGCGTGCTCGTAGCCGTGATCCTTTTTCCTTACGAATTTTCATTATTTTCGATCCGAACAAATACAATATATTTACCTATGTAAATACCTAGCTCATCGACTTTTCTTATTGAGATATATTATATTTTTACATCTGTAAGATCGGACGAATACATAGCATTCGTCAATATTCTCCTTTCTACTCCGTCATATTTTTCTACTCTTCGAGTAAGATAAAATTACAAATTTTATCGATCGAAATATAAGGGATGAGATTTTTTGAAATTATACGCGGGAAGATCAATGATTACGGACGGTCGATAATTCATCATTAAATCGACGATCGCATGTAATTTATTTAAATACGCGCATCGTCTTGTTTATTTAGAGTTATTGAAACTTATAAGAGAGAACGCGTTACGGCATTTATTATTTATTATGCCGGTGGAACATCTTGTGTCTCTCCTCGCTTCGACGCGATGGTTTTTCCCCATGATGAGACTCGAGGAAACATCGGAGAGCCTACCTACACGTACGCGAAGAACAACACTCGTCGTACTTGATACGTACCATTTAAGGTACGTCGATCTTTTCGTCAATTTTTGTCATCCTTGAATTTTCTATTGACACGATAACGAAACGAATAACTTATCATTTCCAGGATATTCTACGATTATTTTTCTTTTATTTATCTTATCGTTTAACCTTCCTCGCTGACTATCATTTAACGCGACCTTAGGGAGAAAGTAAAGAGATAATTTCATTTCGAAGCTCGAGAAGACTGTGCTCGCTCCGAACGATCTTGACCTTATTTTCATATAACACTTTATTCTCGATTACGTCTTATTTGCCATTTTTTTCTTTTCTTTTCTTTTCATTCCATCCTTCCCGCGGAGAAATGTTCTTTTTTTTCTTTTTTTTTGTTCGCTCAAACATTACTCATTAAAAATGAAAGATCTCGCCAATCTTCTGATCTATTGTATCTACGATAATCTAATAAGATGGTAATAAATAAGGTAGTAAGACGTCTAATCGAGTCCAATGGAATCCATTCGTTTTCAGTACAAAGATTAGCTATTTTAGTAGTTTGCCTTGCAAACAGCATGGCAGGACCAACCGAAAACAGGGCTGTTCAGACCACCATCGATAGAAACAATCAGTTCTCATGATTATTTTTCAGAGTAAGAAATATAATTCTCTCTCTGTATTCTTGGAATAATTTGATTTTTTTGTTGATTGCCCCCCTCTAATAAATATCATTAGGAGATCGCCAAGGGAAACCGTGGCAATCTGATCACGTCTCCTCTCAGCGCCTCGATCGCTCTTTCGATGGCTGCTTATGGCTCTCGCGGAGAAACCGAGAAAGAATTCAAACAAGTTCTTCATCTTCCAGAGGAATCCGTAGCTAGAACTGGATATTCAAATATCATCAGCACTCTCAACGTAATCTTTTTTTTCTTTTTTTTCTTTTCTGTTGAAAATTATAACATCGATCTAATTTTTCATTCGAAACTACACACGTAGGCCGTCAAAGACGTAAATCTTAATCTCGCCAACAAAATATTCATTAACAAGCGATTCACCGTGAAGCAGACCTTCCAAGAATTAACTCAATCTGCCTTTTTATCGGCCTCGGAAAATTTGGACTTTTCTGAAAACGTCCAGACTGCCGGTACTATCAATCAATAGGTAAAGGAACAAACCAACAAACGCATTAAGGATCTTGTCAACCCGAGTTAGTATAGTATTAATCTTTCATTCTCTCCCTTCTTTATCGCACTTATAATATGTCTATGTTTATTTTTAATTTAAGAGAACGTAGGTGGTGATACCGTCATGATCCTCGTCAATGCTGTATATTTCAAGGGCGATTGGAAAAACAAATTTAATCCTAACTCGACCAAAGACGAACCCTTCCACGTCACCAAAAACGAAATTATAAACGTACCCATCATATCCATGACCGAAGAGTTTAAATACGCCGAACTTCCCAAATTGAACGCAAAGTTGCTCGAGCTTCCATACAAAGTAATTTAGCGCATGCACGTCGATGCTAAATTTTACGATTAACCGTCAAAATAGATTTCTCAAATCGATTCTTGTTTCTTCAGGATGAAAAATTCAGCATGATCGTCATCGTGCCAAACGATATCGACGGATTGGCTCAACTCGAAGAGAAATTGCCCCAACACGATATCGGTGAACTTCTCAAGAAGGCATATGAAACCGAGGTTGCGGTGCATCTGCCCAAATTCAAGATCGAAAGCCGTCTCGACCTCAAAGAACATCTTCAAAACGTGCGTATTAAACGTCGCGTAGAAAAGGTGACCTACGTACAACGTCAAAATATTATCATCTTTCTTTGTTTAGTTGGGAATAAAGCTGGCCTTCACCAATACCGCTGACTTTGGAGGTATCTCTGATGTCGATCTCAAAATCTCCGATGTCGTACAAAAAGCTTTCATCGAAGTAAACGAGGAATGTAGCGAAGCTGCGGGGGCAAGTGGTAAGTACTTAAAATCAAGTACGTAACAAGTACATATGTGCCGTTTTCTCTTTATATCGTATTTTAACGAAATCGAAGTGGACGAAGTCTATCGAGATGAATCGTAACTTTGTCCCTTCTCTTATTTGTTTTCTTTTCTTTCGCTTCCGCAAAGTTCTGAGAAACGATCTATCGAAATTTACATTTACAACGAACGAACAAACAATCGATTCTAAACATATTTTCTTTCGCTTATCATTTCGCTCATTTTCCCAGAATTTCTTCGGTACCTGTTACATACTATACGCGTATAATATATGTATACGATGTGCTTCTGCGTGTGCGAGCTCTGTGATTCTATATGTTTCTAAACGATAACCTTTGATCCACCTTGTAATCGAAATTTGGAATATTTCGAGCTTTCTTTTTCCTACCAAAGCGACACGTTTATTGCGTCGAGGAGTGTGTTCATTCTATCGTACCGCGTATCGCTTGCCCTTCCCGTTTCCTTTTCTTATTTCTTTAAGAGCTTTATCCGATCCCTACCGTCCTCTTAAAATTGTAAATGTCTTTCTTAATTGGTCAAACAACGGACTACGTTATATGTCGACTCATTGTTAGATCGTATCTCGACGCGATAACGGCGAAGACCTTATTTTGTCTTTGTATTTTCTCGGTCGGAGGAAAGTATCGTATTCTCAGCATCTTATCGTGGATAATCCCTGATAAATTCACGAGTAACTTTGCGAAAAAAAAATGAATAAAGCAAAAGAGTTATAAGGCGACGAGAAAGATTAATCGTGTTGATTTTCATCAACGCGGATGCAAATTCTCGCAGGGAATCTTCTCTATCGCCTATACGTCGTAACAAATAATAATATAATACATTTCTAATTTCTCTCTCTCTCTCTCTCTCTCTCTCTCTCATCATTTTCCTTCCATCCCGTTCACCGTTTACTC
Source organism: Dolichovespula saxonica (assembly GCA_911387935.1). Lineage (NCBI taxonomy): Eukaryota > Metazoa > Arthropoda > Insecta > Hymenoptera > Vespidae > Dolichovespula > Dolichovespula saxonica. Next base: position 367,498 of record OU427007.1, read on the forward strand.
GAATCGGTCAAGTCCGTAATATTATGTTTCATTGGTTCTTTTAACAGGTCTTAAAATGGTGCCTCGATCCTATCAATTTTTTCCACAGCTGCCCGTTCAATTCAACGTCGATCGACCGTTCCTGGCGATTATTAAATATGCAGATCTCGTCCTGTTCCAGGCGAAAATCAACTCGCTATCGTGACCTACGCGTTTTCACCCAACTAAATTAGGACGCGGCTCATCTTACTTCATCTTTTTTTTCTTTTTTCTTTTTCCCGTCTTTAGATAATATCTACCCGAAATACCCCACGCATTTTCTAATTCCTTTTTAATGTTCCTTTGCTTTGTTTTTGTTGTTCTTTTTATCTTTCTTTTTTTTTTCATGTAGATCATTCTATCATACACGTAAGTACAATACGTACAAGTGTGTACCATTCGACAGAGTTTTAAAGATAAAATGTCGTTCTTCTTTTTCGAGCATATCAGTCAATCGATAAGCTTTACAAACGAATAGTTTCGATAATAAAATAATCTGCATAGCAAAAAAATGTTTTCCTTTGGAAGATCTCGACCATTCCTACATAAATTTATAAACCAGCGCGAAGCAAATTATATATAGAGAGTATTGGAATAAGACAGATGCTACTTCGATGACATCGAGTAGGTACGTATGCATGTATGAAAAGCTATAAAATATGTCCAAGTGTTTGTTAAAACTGTCGTCGTAATATCGTTTCGTTTTTGTTAATCCCTCTCTCTCCAATATGAATAATTCCATAGGTTCAATTGATAGACATGGCCGATTAAAAGACAAGAATCAATTTTATCGACCACTAAAATTAGGCATAGACGATTTGCAAATTTTACACGTGTACTTAAACTCGTGACAGTCGCAAAATAGATTGCTCCGATAAAAACATATCTATCCAAAGATAGTCATTTCGAGAAAAAAAAAGAATAAGTAAAACGTATTGCGCCTTAAGTATTATATCTCCTACGTCAATCTTTGTGCTATTAAATAACGATATAGAAAATGTAGTAAAGAAATATTAAAACTACATTTAAACTTTTTAAATACGAACCTGAAATATTCTTTACGTGATAAAGAAGAGAAAAAAGAGAAGTAATAATATTATAATATGTCAGTATGTGTTCTATAATATACTTATTATAATTAATAAAGTATTTCATGGCAAGTGTTCAAATACTTTCGTGAGTCACTGTAGGTGTGGAGGATAGGCAGATTGATGAGGAGGTTGTAAAAGGATTATAAGAGGTTTGGGTACGCTTCTCTGGAAAAGCGCCTTCAAACCCTGAGGAGAAGAATAAAAAAATCTATCTTTCTATCTATCTATATTTTTCTTCTTTATCTATCTTTATTTTAAAATATTAATTTTGTACATATAAAATTATAGGTGAAAAGTAATATTTTTGATTAAACTAGTTAAGTCCAATTTTGATAATTTTTCCAATTTGAATACCAAAGCACATGCATAAATATTCAACTAAATATAAATAAATATACTATTTTGATAATATCTATTCATCACCTTAATATCATCTTAATATGGTAAAAGTTTTAATTTCTACCGAATAATAAATAACTAATTTCAGAAATTAATTTGATATATATGTTTTTATATATTTTATACATCTAACTCTTTCTTGTCTGTTTTTCATCCTCCTTTCTTCAAATTTATAGTTATTCTTATATTTACATAAAAACTGTTTTATGTATCGTACTTTACTAATTCTCCCAGTTAAATATATTTCTAATCTTGCCTTGATTACTTGGAATTAAATTAATTTTACCTATTAACTAAACGGCTACATTCTGTATACTATTTCTTATTCTTACTTATTATTTTTTTCTCAAACTTCTTTATTTAACATCTTTTCAAGTATGTAATTATTAAGCCTCACATAAAATTTATTTCATTAGTACATTTTTATCTAAATTCTCATTTATAAATAATAACTTTATCTAAGCTCACACACATTTCTAATTAATACATATATTAATTATATATATATATATATATATATATATATATATATATATATATATATATATCATATATATTATGTATACAGGATATCTCAATAACTCTGTTACGAAGCGACATTTCCGTTAGTTTTTTTAATGATACAAAGAAATGCCAAAGGAGCAAATTTAGTTCAAAGGGGTAATTTAGTATAAAGTAAAGGTTACGTGAAGGTCATAATATTATAGATTGTTACATTCGTCTTGATTTTAACTATTATGTCTGAATGATTATAAAATGTGGCCTAATGTTTTTTTTAACTTCCTTGATAATCTTGATATCTTAAAAATAATGATCTCCAAAAAGAATTGATTCACATCATTTTTCGTATCATTTAAAGAAACGGAGATATTGTTTTGAAATAGAGTACCGAACGCTCTCTATATATATATATATATATACATATTAATAAATATTTACAAACACACGCACAAAATTAAACAATTTAATATATACGATTTTATTTATATGTAATTTGCGTTATATGTTAACAAAATGAATCGTGTCATTTTCTGTTTTCTTTAACCTTGACAAGGCTTTACAATGTCAAAACGAACTCGGTAGTAGTTAACCATACTGTGCCGTACTGTAGTCCATTCAACGAGACGAATCATCAAATGTAAACAAATGCACATGATAAAATGTATCGGGTCAGGAGCGTACTTACAACCTTCAGATATTATAACATTTTTCCGACGGAAAACCTATAAATATTTACTCCTATATTCAACAATTAACTTTCATTCACCATCCAATAGCTGGTGTCCTATGCATTTATCACACACTTAGTACGCAATTATTTCATTTACGTCTCCTAACTCGTTTCGTTGGACGAGCTATAGGTGGCGATTTTCTTTGCAATGTATGTTTACGCTACTGGGATGACATGATACAGTTTCGTTAAATATGTGTGCGTATGCTACTTAATAGTGCCACCTTACTATTTAAGACTAAATAAATCTTAGATTGAAAAAGAATGCAAAAAAATTTAATTATGCAGTATTTCTTCTATTACAAATAGATAAAATCTTTTAAAGTGCATTGTATATACAGAAACGACAGACTGCAAAAATACTTGTTATATTGCCTACTGCTTCTTATATATTGATTATCACGAAAGTCAATAAAAAAATGACAACTGTCACACCATTAAATTGGAATTGTGAACGCATTTTAGGGACTGGAGGTTTTGGAATTGTGAAATTATGGGTTCATAAAACAACCGGGCAAAAACTGGGTAAATTAAATATTTATATAGTAAAAATACAACTATATGTAGCAAGTGTATTAAACTTCTTCTGTGTAAAGTATTCTTATATTTATAATTCGTCAACAAAATTATAATATTAATTTAGTAATTATTTTTTTAGCAATAAAACAATGTAAATGGAACGATACACAATTAACAGCAATACAAAAAGAGCGATGGAATAGAGAAGTTGAAATAATGAAGCGCTTAACACATCCTAATATCGTGAAAGCAATACATATTCCATTTAAACTTCTGAATGAAGATAAAAGTATGCCTATATTATGTATGGAATATTGTACAATGGGTGATCTTAGAAAAGTAAATTTTTTATTATTTTTATATTTGTCTACGCTATATTTGTTACATTAATGTACATTTTAATTATTATTGCTTGATCGTTTGCTTTTTAATATTGATTCAATCATGCTACCATTATTATAGATTAACATTTTTTTTTAATAATATTTTGTAGGTCTTGAACAAACCAGAGAATTGCTGCGGTATTATAGAAACAGATACGTTAAAAATAATAAATGATATTTTATTGGCTGTAAAATATTTACACTTACACAATATTACTCATCGTGATTTAAAACCAGAAAATGTAGTTTTGCAAGCTGTAAAAGGCACAGTAAGAATATATTATCTAATCTTCTAGAAAAGTTTGTAAAACTTTTCTACAATATCAAATATATTTTGTAGGTTTTATATAAATTAATAGACTTGGGATATGCTAAAGAAATTGGAGAGACAAGTACATCTGCATCCATAGTAGGCACATTGAATTATGTAGCCCCAGAACTTCTCTGTAATCAGAAATACAGTTGTTCTGTTGATTATTGGAGCTTAGGAATACTTTTCTATGAAATAATAACTGGAAAGAGACCATTTTTACCACTTATGCCACATACAATAGAATGGTAAGTAGTATATTTACAGAATAAATATAGTTTATAAAAATCTTATTTATAAACATTTTATTATTAACTTCCATAGGATGCAAATTATTAAAAATAAATCCAATGATGATATATGTGCATATGAATGCGAAGGAAAAATAATATTTAGACAAGATATAGAAGATCCAATAGATCTGTCTAGGTAAATTTTATAAAAAAAAAGTTTGGTTTATTCAATATACATTTATAGAAAAATTTATTTCATGTAACCTTTATTATAATTTATTTTATTTTATTTTATAGTTATATCAGGTCTGCTATGGTAGAATGGTTTAAAGTTGTCCTTCAATGGGATCCTAAGAAACGGGGTAAACAATTAGATGTAAATGGAACATCTCAATTAGTAGTTTTTAAATTACTTGAACCAGCTCTATTGCAGAAGGTATTTTTAAGTAAGCAACAATTAAAAATATGAAATTTTTCTTTTTTGTACAGGTGCAAGAAATAGAATAGAATTTTTTGAAATTATTGTTTCTATCCTTTACATGTTATTGTTTTTATACTTTACAGGTTCTGTATGTGTATTGTATGTATTTATATAAGGTTAATACATATGTAATTGATAACAACACCATTCTTTTAAATTTGCAATTTCTTATACAGAAAGATACGAATATTTCAGTAAATCAACAAATATTAACTGATTATTATGGGAATATCCTTCTTAATAGCACACCAGTTCTTACACAAATTAATGTACGTATTAATATAACACAATGTATAAAATCTTTTTATAATTTAAAAATAATTTCATTAATATAGAACTCAATGTTATTTGTCCTACAAACTGGGGATATATTAACATACAATATACCTGTACTAAATATACCTTACCTAGCACAAAAAATGGTAGAACAATCAAAAAGTGAACTTGGTTTTGAAGCATTAAATGATTATTATCGTACGACCATATTCATGATGAAACAGGAGTTGCATCTTTTCAAGTTGTATATTTTTGCTTTATCTATAGAAGTGTAAGTTCTTTCTTCTTATTCTTTATTCAATTATTAAATACATATAATAATTAAAACAATGCAATGATCTTATAATAAAAATTTATAACATTTTAGAGATTTAATAAATGCAAGACTTATTAAGTTCGGAAAATGTATGGAAAATACATTACAAAGTACAAATTTATTAGCTGTGGAAGTAACTTCTTATCAAAGCCATTATGTCAGTCAAGAAATAAAAAAAGAGAAAATTGAAGCTTTAGAAGAAAATTCTAAGAAAGTAAATAAATTAATAACTGCTGCTAATCAAATACAGTTACAATTTTCTAGTTTAAATGAAGATAATAATGTATTACAAAACATTGCCCAAAAGATTTCAATAAAAGTTTTATATGAAATGTAAGTAACATTATATATCTTAATTTTAATACCATATTATTCTAGAGAAAAAGAGATTAATATTTACATGATATTAATTAAATATTTTTAATAAATTGTCCTATAGATATGATAAAGCTTTAGATATATTTAAAACTTTTAAGGAGACCTTTAATCGTACTGGAACACCTACAAAAATGGTTAAAGTACTTTTTGAATTCATAAAACTACGAGAAGCACAATTTCGTGAAAACAAAATCATTGAACTTGCAAGGTATTGTATCCATTTAAAAACATTTAATATTGTAATTGTACAATAATCAAGAAATATTTTTATTGTTCTATTGAATATAATCATAATTTGTATCACTTTGTACATTAAGAATCTTTTTACAGTCAAATAAATAACCTGGAAAATGAGCTTTTTAAATTAGAAGGTTCATTCGATTCTGTAATAGTCATGACTAAAAAGTATCAAGAAGATTTGCATTTTATAATAAAAGAAGATTCAGATATGAAGGTTTCATCTAAAATTAATGAGATTACTGAATCTAATAAATCTTTAGAATGTCATAATAGCATAATATATGAAAATTTAGTAGTACGACATACGTAAGTTTATTTTACATTACGTTTAATTGATACTAATTTTCTGCAATATTTTTATAAATTATATTTATTGTATAGGATGGATAACCTAATGACAGAAATAGAGAAAATATATCAGGAGATAGTAAGTCTTGATCCATAAAGTCAAAAATACATTTTGAGTTATACATAATACGTGCAAAATATAAGTATTTATCAACATTTTTTCAATAACAAATATATTATTGAACTTTAGTTTTATATTATATTTATACCAGAAAGCTGTATTCAGTTAATTTTTATTACAATTATGCTGAAACCATAATAGCATATGTCCGTATGTCACCCATTTATTATTCACTTCTTTCTCAGTTCTAATGAATATATATACAAGTCCTTTCAATTTATTCATCCTTTCTAACTTGGATAGAATATTAATTAATATTATTGAAATAGAAAAGAGATATATAATATACATATATATGTCATAATGGTTTGTTTTCTCCTGTGGTGTAGTATGGATCTTTTTTTATCCACGGTTAATCTATGAAATGTTTACCAAGAACAGATTCTAAGGAATATGAATTCGATGAAAGATTATGATAGAAGAAATTGTGATTCTATAAAACAAAATAAAAAATATTAAAATAGACAAGGTTAATTTATTATTGGAAACTGGGGTAAATTAAATAAGTTTTCTATCTAATCTATAGAAATAATTTTTGGTTAAAGTATTTTTTCCAGAATTACCACAGAAGGAAATGGGATAAAGAGATAAATGTGGATGTAGAAAAACTTTGGATTGTTGGATTGTTCAAAAATTATATAAAATTATATAGAAATTCTGGATAATCTTTTTGTAGAAAGAATAATTCTTTAATTATTCGTTTTAATATGTCTCTTAAAAAAACCTGGTATTACCTCTCCTTAGCTTGTTATTCTTGTTTACTTAGAAGTATAAACATCTTTTTGAACTGAAGCTGTGAATATATTAATGCATCAATGCCCACGCAACAAATAATCGAATAAAAATTATAATTTGATTTATTTTAATTACTATATATATTTGTCAGTTGAAAAATAATAATGTATATACTGAAATTAACAAAATTAAAAAATTTCGAGTACAGAACTGACTATTAATCGCAAATTATAATTAAGTACTAATATTGATTACAAAATAATGAAACTAATTTTATAGACAACAAAAATTCCAGAATAAATTAATCACAGATTAAGATATTGTTGACAGTATATTTTAAAATGTATCTTGCCTCAATTCCAACACATATATGGAAAATATGTCAAATATGAATATATTTATCCGTAAAAACAATGTAAATATTTTTATTTTCATAAATTTTTCATTGGAATGTTCTGGAGCATTCCTACTGTTTTAAAATTTAACCATGAAGCTTTTATAATTGAGAATAAAGCGAAGTTTAACTAACATAAAATATATTTAAAACAAAATTATCCTAGAAAGTATATTACGTACAAGAAGTAATTTTAATTAATGAAATCTTGACAGGAAATAATACAATTTAATACTTAAATTAAGACAAAGTTAAGGATCAATATGACATCAGAGGCTATAAACCTTATGAACCTTTTTGGTATAGGATGTAAACCTCTATACACTTTTTGTTATCAGTGTTCGCAGCGGCCTCTCCTTAAAAAGCTGTCATAGAGAAGAAATAATCTTAAAGGAATGTAGGAGCGAGCGAAATAGATAAAAGCGCCAGCGCATGCTATAGATATATGCATATTAAATATGAAATATTTATTTGCTTAACTTTTAATTAAAAAGAAAATAGAAAAGAATGTAACACGCTATTTATTTTTTAAATAACATCTTTTTATTATTATATTATAAAAAATTATGATATGTAAATTTTACATTACAATATTATGTATAATTTTATGTATGTATGTTATATAATTATTTGTTTGTTAATTTTGTTTGACTTTTTTTCTGCTATATTTAAATGTCATTATATTTGCTTGGGAAATACATATAATCATGTTTTGATTCATATTTTATTTTTCTCTGCAAGATTTTATTTATCAAATTGCACCATTCTACAATAAAATAATGTGCAAGAGTGTTAAGTACAATATTGTGCACATCACTACAGTGAAAATGTACTGTAGACAATGCTTCTTCACTTAATATTTTTATAAGTTTATTTTAATTCCTATATTATGACAAATAATGTAAAATTGCTGTTAGGCAATTTCTATGGCATGTTTTAGCATTTCTGTGATATTTTTATCTTCAAATATAGCAGTGCATTGAGCGCACTCTATTTTGATCTTCTTCTTAATTTTATTAATTATATTATTCTTGTTTATATTCAAAATTCCACTGTTGTTGTTTCATTGTTCTTACTACTTTATATTTTTTCTGTATGCATTTCAGTTAACAAAGGTAAAAAGTTTGCTTCATCTTCCATACAGTTTGCTAATATGGAGTACTTTGATGTCAGATCACATGTTAACAATGCTTTAAACAATGTGTTGAATAAGTATGATATATGATTATTTTCCGATGTCCATGATCTTTAATTTGATTGAAAAAATTTTCTGCAGCATCTTGGTTGAAGTATTTCAAATTTAGTTTTGTAAATCTGCAGTCTTGAAGCATTTTCCATAAACATTGTGCGCTTCGTATTGTTTGTCTCCAACTATTCAAACATTATGGTTTACTTCTTGTTAAAGAATTATAGCTTTTTTTCTCAACAAATTCCATATCATATAATGTTTGTAATGCTTTTTGCCAAAATCTCAATGTGCACTATTTTGTGTGATAATGCTGCTGAGTCCTTGGTCAATATTTCCATTGGACCAGTCAAATTAATCATCAAAAAAATATGCTTCTTTTGTTGAAGTGGCATTTTTTGATAAAGTCATTATTATATCATTTATTTTTATTGTACCTGTAATAAAATACTTTAGCAATATCGTTTTTTAACGAAGGATTAATTTTTTTTCACATATTAAATAATAATCGTACCTTCATTTAAAGATAATATTATGTCCATAAAATCTGCCACAGTATGGCGGCTCAAGACTTGTACTACGTATTTTACTTTTATTTTAGGAATTCAATGCGAAAAAATATAATTATCTGTTAACTTTTTCAATTTCCCAGATTTCAAAAACATCGTTGATCAATTTTATAATCTAATCACTTTCTTTAAAATGTTGGTAGGATGCTCGAACCTCGCTTTCTTTATATGGTTTCAAAATTAAGTTTTTCTTCCACTTTTTACATAGCTGTGAATCTTTTGGAAAACTGTGTGATGGCATATTAAATTTTGATGTACAATTGAACACACAACTTGGTCTTCCCATTTTTATCTTTTTCAATTTTTATAAAGCATTAACAATGTGCGTTGTACTACGTGTATAAGCGTATATATTCATAACAATGGATAAAAATATAGCAAGCGCTGCGCACTGGCGCTCACTGATGCTTTTACCTATCTCACTCGCTCCTACATTCGCTATCTCACTCTATTTATCACCATTTAAGATTACGTCTTATCTATGATATCTTCCTAAGGAGAGAGCACTGTGAACACTGGTACCAAAAACTGTATGGAGTACACTGTTCACATTCCCTGTACGACACTAGGAAAGATTTACAAAGGGATTTAATGAAACAGAAGTGTATCTTGTTTTTTGTTTTCAACGCGTCGCAACGATCTCCCATAGACTGTAGTCGCTACTGGTTGGTCTTTGATGCTTTCATTAATGACCGCTCATTGATTAACGCCCTCTTCTCAAAGATATCAACTTGATTCTAGTGACTAAGACGTAAGGTCACCAGATATTGAAAAGATAGATAATTTGTATAACCTAGAAGTATTATGTGTCACGTCGTCCTCATCGACGTGTTCTTCACTAAAAGAGACAAGGAATTGTTTTAGTGAGGAAGCGTCAAGACGCCGTCAGTAGCGTGTTTTCCACCAAAAGAAATTTGGTACTACTCTAGTATAGGTGTCACGTCGCCATCAACGGCGTGTTTTCCCGCCAAGAAGAACAGGATTATTTTAGTATAGTAATATGGTCTGTTGTCGGTAACGTCGACAGCTCTTAATGCTTACTATAAATCGGTAAAAAGGGAACTATTAATACGTACTTTCCACATACTAATCGTCGGATTAACGGGAGAAGGATTAAGACAAAGGGTCCAAGACATCGTTGTCGAGTATGGCGCAACGACGTATGGTAATAAAGTAAAAGAAGGTACACTTAGGAAGTATAAGTATTAAGAATATTCTAAAATATTATAAGGATTAACGGGATAAGGATTAGGATAAAGTGCCACTTGGAATTTCGAGGAGAACGCTGTATATATGAGGGAAAAATTCAGCGAACAGAGAGTCTACTACCGTTGCTCCGCCTGTTCAGACGTGTTCTCCGCAGCTCTTATATAAAATAAAGAAAAATTTTCTAAACATCGTCTTGATCATCATTGATAACCAGATCTCACGAACCATCATCAAAGGGAATTTTTACATCCCGTTAAGTTCCTAGGTTTTGAAAGAGCTCATTGGTGACAGTGAACCTCCGAAGAAGAATTGGTCAATTTAAGGTATAAAACGAGTATATCTCACTCTCGCTCCCGTGCTACGAGCCAAAAAGAGAGGAGTTAGCGAAATTTGAGTAAAGGACGCAAGTCTTGACCAAACTGTATCAGCTACTCAGAGAATACTAGTTTTATTTTGTTTTGTTGCTCCCCTCCATCTTGGACGTAACATATGATATATCTATGTTAGGTTTGACAGTCACTTGAACCGTTTATTGTTTAAAAGATTTTTCTAGGGATAAGCGCGCGAATGTATTTAGGATTCAAAAAATCATTAATCTACAGCCTATAGAAATTCAATGCACTGTGTTTTTAAACTTATTGTAGAATTATATTTGAATATATGACATGACATTATTTTTTAAAGATACTATGAAATTTGCGGATGGTTTTTAATTTTGTGACTTAAGCGAATGTTTGGTTTATTCGTTTCTAACTCTCAATGAGGAATATTTATGGCACTAAAGAATTTAACGTATGTAGGGCATGACACATCGATAAAGTTGTATATATCTGATTGTTACAAATGACATTTACATATGCTTATATATATATATATATATTAAAAAATATATTGAACTTACATTTATCAAAAGTAATAATATATATTGCACATAAAAGTAAATATATAGGAATACATTTCTCGTAACTCTGAGAAAAGACTGAAGTAGAATTTAAATATTACATATATATAAATAACACAACATTGATTTTTATGTAGATTTATATTCGTAAACACATGTTACTTCATACACGTAATGTAAATTTATTACAGAAAAGATTTGCATTGCAAAATTCTTTATAAAATGTAGATTAAAATGTAATAATCTTGTGAAATATAACTAATTATAATTTTACAAGACAAGATGTTACTTATAAGGAGCAAGTGACTAATATTTATATACTTTGTTGATACTATACATTTCTTTTATGGTAAAATTTTTTTTATTAAATTTTTTCTTGATTCAGATTTTATTGTTTATTACTATGAATAATGTATAATTAGAGTACTTATAAATGCGTTTTTTTCAGCATATACATATAATACATAAATGTACAATAATACATCAAATTTTCATAACATATATCCTCGTATATGTGTATTATATTATTATTGTTATTAAAAACTATATACAATACATATTTTTTATAATATACACAATAAATCTTTTATTATTAATATACTTAGTTATTAGAATATGATTTATAAATTGCGTAAATTCATATAACATAAACATGAAAATAGGATTACTAGTATATCATAAAATACACAATCCTACATGATTGAAATTAAAGATTAAACAACAATCTTAAAATAAATATCATGTTCTTTATTTGCTATTACTTTCTCATCATGGAGAAATGTTACACACCATACTATTTCCTAGATTGTCCACATACATCAACGATTATGCAATTCCATGTATAAAAGACAAATTTACATTAACTTAACAAGTAAAAAAAAAGAGAAGAAATGAGGACTTAGAATATCCATTCATCTGATCACATAAGATAAACAGATATTACTCATTATCACTGATATCTTCGTCAGTTGTGAACTCGGAATGTTCATCCACTGCATCCACATCCTCCGCAGTTTCTTCATCCGAAATATCCCATTGAGGATGTTCTGTTGGTACCTCTGGAGCTTCTTTTACATCCAACTATCAATTACATTATTTTTGATTTGAAAATAATCAGTAAAAAAAAATTAATTTTTCAATATGACATACCTTAATATCTTGTGCCTGATCAAAACCAAGATATGAATCGCTGCGTAAGCATACTGTAAAAGTGTATAGTCCTGGCCAACGAGGTGCTGTAAAACGTAATTGTACCTCCTCCGATTGTGCTAAAGATGTAACATGTACTGGAGTTGTCAGCAAAGTTTGACTTTTGCGATCACAGATATAAACCCACCAATATTCTTGTTTAACATCAGGAAAAAGTGGACAATGTACTTCATGTGATAAATTACTTCTTCCTTCCAAAACTCTTTCTCTTTTTGAAATTCTTTGTTGAAATCTATAAATAATAATATGAAAAAATCGTGTCTTCATATTTTTTATTTATATACATAACTGAAAATAATTATGGAATAAGATTAGAATGCTTAATGATTTATTATAAATACCTTTCCCATTCTGTATCATCATCATCAATACTCATATCTTTCTTATCATTACTGTCTTCATCATCACTTCTATCACTATCTGCTTCACTGTCACTAACATCAGATTTTTCTTTGGAAGACTCTTTTTCTATTTTGTCCTCTTTCTTTTTTGTGTTTGGTGTATTACTTTGTTGTGCACTATTATTATTCTGCTGTGTTGTTTGCCCTTGTGCTTGTATATTTTTTACAGGGGCTGTTTTCTTATTGGTGCCTTTTTTGTGAGGTTTCTTCTGACCTTTCTTTTGTTTAAGCCATGCTGGTTTCTTCACAGATTGATTGTGTTCTTCCGAACCTTCGTTGTTCACTTCCCCACTTACTTTGATGTCATCTATCATAGTTTGTTCTTTAACAGTGTCATCACCAAATAAATGTTTCATGTCTTTGCGTGTTAATGATACAGTTACGGTTACTATAGCACCAGCAGTATACACCGTTGGATTTTCATCATCAATTACTACAATTTAAATAAAATATTAATTGGTTCAATTGAATAATAATTTTATTGTGTGATAGAGAACAATAATCTAACCTTCAGACCGCACTTTGAATTCTATGTATGGCATACTTCCAAGAACTTTCATAACATCCTCATATTGACTGTCCGTCAAGTTTCTAAGAATCAGTCTTCTTTCCTCTCCTTTTAATTGTGCAAATTGTTGAAGGCTCTTAATTTGGCGCTATCAAATAAATATATATACAATATTTGTTATGTTTGATTATATTTACAAAAAGTTAGTAGTAAAATAATATCAGGGTAATTACTTTTTTGGCTAGAAAGTATTTTAAATTATCCTCAGAAATATGTGGAAGTTGAAGAAGAGGATTTTTAAATTCCCAGAATGCTTGAACAACCATTGGACACAGTTTCATACAATTTTCTATAGTTTTTATACTGGGTACTCGTGGAACTAGAAAAGAATGTATTTACATCTATAAGAAATTCATAAAATTATTTTATTTATAAATGAATATAATAGATACCTCGTTTTGCATAAGCTAGAAAAATTACTTGATTGACACATGCAACCATTTCTTGGATTAAATATGGGCATTTCTTTACAATATACTGTCTATCTTTATCTAATGTTTCCGGATTTAACGGTATACGTGACAAATGCGCATGAAGTAAAGCTCTAGCTTTTATTGAATACAGATGGCATAATGGTATTTCTTTATTTTTTTCTCCTAAGTTAGTTAATTGCTTGATAAGCTGAAAGTATTAAGAAATATTGTATATAAAATATAAAAAAACTTAATTTTATAAAGATCTTACCGAAGGAACTTCTTCAATGTCTGTATGTCTTTCAATTATTTCTGCATTACGTTTCTTACAGAATTCAAAGGATGCAGCGAGAATCATAATAACTCTCTTTAAAGTCATCGATGGGGTTTTAATAAAAAAGTAGTAATAAGTTTCAGTTGTAGCCAATAAAACCTAAGAAATTGTTTTTTTGTTAAATATACACAATACTTTTTACATGTACAACTTACATTACAAATTTGTATCCAATAAAGTTATTGTTTATATAAAATAGAATTACTTGATCTCCTGTATAACGAATACTTTTATACCACCATGTTCCAACAACTGTAGGTAAAGCTACCATGAAAACCAATGCATATAAACCTAAAACCCAAACTGAATTTTCTTTTTCAACTATCCAAGAAGGCAAAGCTATTCCAAAGCTCATTGCACCTGGACCATCTGGATTACCATATTTTTCCCAATTTTTTCGTGCCTCATCATCCGTCAAAGCTTGATAAGCTAATTGTATATTAAAAGAAGAAACAATTTTTGTTAAATTTTATGTTAAATTTGTTAATATGCTAGAAACAATATACTATATTATATGCAATATATGCAAGCTTTATATATATATTTATTGATACATATCATATTATTTAAAACTAATTGTATTATGTTCATTTCATTTATAAACTAACCTTTAGTTAATTTCATAAACGCTTTTTCATTTCCTGTTTCTTTATCTGGATGCAAAATTAATGAAAGTTTACGATATGCCTTTTTAATCTCACCTTGTGATGAACCCTTAATGAAGATACAATTAATAATTAAGTTATTTAATTAAATAGATATCTTAAATATTATCTGTACTTACAGGAGAAACTCCTAATATTTCAAATGGATCAAAATTTGCCATTTCATAATCAAATTGGGATACTTTATATGCTAGTAAAATAAGAATTATCCATCCCAGAATAATCAGAAACTTCCTACAATAATGTACAGATTATGATATCAATCATATCTTGTATATACTTTTATTAAATTAAATAATTAGATTATAAACAAATATATAAAACTTACGTAAACAATGCTTTTGTTTCTTTCCAAGGTTCATTTGATTGTAAAATGATCTTTTTCTTTTTGCATCCATCGCACTGACATTCTTTTGAAACTTTATCAGGATCTACAAAGAGAAAAATGTTAATTTTAACTGTCTCTTCCCAATAACATAATACAAATGATAATATTCGCAAACATGTTAATAATAATAGACTTTGAAAAGCTTTGAGTAAAGTTTTAATCCATTAAAATAATAAACATTACATAAAATATATGTCATGAAAATTAAACTTTAAATTCAGCGTATGAAACATTTTTTAATTCAGTTATTACACAAAGTATATTTCGTCAATTACTTTATTTTTTCTCTATTGAAGTAAAAACAATTAATGAGAGAAATAAAATATAAGGAAAAGCGTCATTGTTTGATTCAAGATTCAATAAATTTTAAATAAACTGATATACTCTAACCTTGCTTTGGGCAACGTGGCCATAGATAATATGTTCCGGGTATCAAAAGGAGTGCCAAAAATGAAAGCAGGAAATAGAAAAACGTCCCTCCACTTTCGTCATATTGAAATTTCTGTCCGCTCATAGCTCATTAAGTACAAATATTTAAATTAGTCGAGCTATACTTTGAATTCACGGTTCCATCATGTACATCATTAGAGTGTAACATTTATCTTTGTCAAGAGTGCCAACTCAGCATAGACCGCGGATGAATAATTTTAAGTCCGGCATACAATAGACGTTCTTGGTGACGTTGACGATTCACCGAAAATGAGTATACTTGTCATTCTTTCTACCAGTTTTCACCGTTATTTTTCACTCCCTCCTTCTTCTTTTTATCCCCTCTCATTTTTTAAGAAGTGCTCTCTCTCTCTATATATATCTATCTCTCTCTATCTCTCTCTACAATTAAACTCAGACAAATTTTCATTTCTTTTCCTATTTATAATTTTCCTTTTTATTACGATAAATAATAATCTACCTTTCTTCGTTAATACTAAGCCAATAACAGTATACATGCAAGCACTATTGAAAAGATAAAACTGTTGTACGTATTTTTTAATTTAAAATATAGTTAGGAAGATATGTATATATACTTACTTAAATTGATGTGATGTGGATTAATTAATTAAGAATGGGCATCTAAATAATAATTATTTTAAGACGAACATGAACTATAATATTTCGTTATTGTTTTAAAACCATGCGCACTGAAGCTCAATGTGTATATATATATAATTTAACTGTTTTGTATTATTTTTTTCTAATTTGGAAACTACCTTGATTATATCATATTGAAAATCATGACAACAATAATTACATATACGAAGTATTAAAAATTTTTAATATGGAAACTACTATATTATTATGTATTATACTAATATTTATCAAGGCTGTAAAAACAATCACAGTGTCAGAAAACTAATATCTCCTTCAATATATTTATTCTTTTTACCTGGTCGATCTATTTAGAGTTTGTATAATCTGAGAAACTGTCAAACTCCCAAATTCTAATGTAAAAGGTTTGCACAAACTTAACTTAACACATGGAAAATCAAGCAACGCAATAATACGTGGGTTTAATATATTTACTTGGTATATAAAACGTGCGGTATTATGTATATACTAATGTATACGTATATATTAAGGTTACATTAAATCTGTAAGAACAGTCGTTACTATATTAGAAAACTGCAATATCGACATATTTATTCTTCTTACCAACCAATACGTTTATGATATGTCTATTTAGAACTTGTATCATAAACGACATTATTATAGAGTTCCATGCTAATAGTTGCGTTCAGCACAATAAGTAGTTTAATAAGCGCTGCCGATAGCATGAGACTTCTGCTGAATGTATTTTTTTTCAATTATATGTTTAGAGCAAGTGTAAGCGTGTTTTGTATTATGATCAAACTCTATATAACCTATATTTCTTGGACAAGGATATAAAGTAATTCGTCCAATAAATAATCAAAAATATCCCAAAAACACTCGGTTGTATATTACTCCTATCGAGTTAAAACAAAATAGTATTAATAATTTATCTAATGTTATTTGTCATATTAGATGAAATTTAATCTGAATCAAACTTAAATTAAACTAAAAAAATCAAAATATTTTTTATTTATTTATACCTATATTCTTCACTTAATATTTTTATAAGTTTATTTTAATTCCTATATTATGACAAATAATGTAAAATTGCTGTTAGGCAATTTCTATGGCATGTTTTAGCATTTCTGTGATATTTTTATCTTCAAATATAGCAGTGCATTGAGCGCACTCTATTTTGATCTTCTTCTTAATTTTATTAATTATATTATTCTTGTTTATATTCAAAATTCCACTGTTGTTGTTTCATTGTTCTTACTACTTTATATTTTTTCTGTATGCATTTCAGTTAACAAAGGTAAAAAGTTTGCTTCATCTTCCATACAGTTTGCTAATATGGAGTACTTTGATGTCAGATCACATGTTAACAATGCTTTAAACAATGTGTTGAATAAGTATGATATATGATTATTTTCCGATGTCCATGATCTTTAATTTGATTGAAAAAATTTTCTGCAGCATCTTGGTTGAAGTATTTCAAATTTAGTTTTGTAAATCTGCAGTCTTGAAGCATTTTCCATAAACATTGTGCGCTTCGTATTGTTTGTCTCCAACTATTCAAACATTATGGTTTACTTCTTGTTAAAGAATTATAGCTTTTTTTCTCAACAAATTCCATATCATATAATGTTTGTAATGCTTTTTGCCAAAATCTCAATGTGCACTATTTTGTGTGATAATGCTGCTGAGTCCTTGGTCAATATTTCCATTGGACCAGTCAAATTAATCATCAAAAAAATATGCTTCTTTTGTTGAAGTGGCATTTTTTGATAAAGTCATTATTATATCATTTATTTTTATTGTACCTGTAATAAAATACTTTAGCAAGACTTGTACTACATATTTTACTTTTATTTTAGGAATTCAATGTGGATAAATATGATTATTCATTAATTTGTTCATTTTTCGCCGATTTTGAAAAATTTTGTTATCAATTTCACAAGCTGATTTTATGTGATCCCAAGAAGCACAGTGATTTTTACGCTCAGACAATTTTGAATTTTTAGCCAAAAGTAAGTCTATCTAAAAGATTATTACGCACACCTTTTTGAAGATGCATATAGTCATAGAAAGGTACAATACATTCTTGGCCAACATAAAAAATATTTTCCATTTGCAATTCTGAAAAAAAGATAGTAAATAGTATTATAATTAAAAAAATTTATAAATATATGTGAATGTATGTTTTACCTACTATTACATCTAAAATATTGTGCATATGTTTCCTGTATTAATGAATTAATTGCCGCAATATTTGATCCACCTTGATCGCATACAGTAGCTTTAGGTTTAAAAACTACATCTTTATAGAAATATAAGCCACGTTTTAATACTTCTACAAAGTTGAATAAACAATGTTCCGCTAGTATTGAAGCCTAGCCAATAGGCATTTTCTGACCAGACGCTAAACATTTGACATAAAATAAAATCGCATGGGCAGCGAATTTTCTTGTTCGTCTTATTTCCCAGTCTTCAAATCTAACAATTTTATCATTTTTAATATCATAACTAAGACTAGGTTGAAGAGACGTTTCGTCCTAAGATAGCACAATATTTAAATTTTTTATATCTATTTTTTTAACTAGTTAATGTCAAATATTTTAAAATAATTTTATTGCACCCAGTATTAATTGGAATAGATTTTAATTGATTGTTTAAAGTATTAGAAGATGGATATAACAGAAATTTAGATAGATAATTATAACAAGAGCAAGATCTGCGATAAATTGCAATGCAAAACATTTTCTTATCTACTGTATATTGTCTTGCATGTACAAAATGTATATAAAATAGAAATATAAAAATAATATAAAAAATATATATGTACAAAATATTATAAAAATAAGAAAACTATAAGAAGGATATAGAATTATATACTTGTGGTGCAACATCATTATTTCTTAATATCATGTTTACAAAATTTTCTCGTACTTTTATAGTTCTATCCCTTTGGTCCTTATATTTTCCTCTGTTTAATAATATTTTCTTGTTTTATTCTGTCCATTTTTCTTTTTATAATTTTCTTTTTAAATTATACATTCTTGGTTGGGAATCATATACTTATGACTTAATTGATAGAATTTCTTTAACTATTTCTTGTGGTTGATCATAATCTTGTGCTTGCTTTTGAGAGAATTCTTCTATATTCTTTATTTGTGTTGTCATGTTGCTATTCCTATCATGGAGGGAATAGCAGTATGAATTAATGTTCCTATACCTTAGGACTTCCACTGTAATCACTTTCTTTAAAATGTTTGTAGCACACATGAAGTTTACTAACATCGATTTTCTTAGATGGTTTTAAAATTAAGTTTTTTAGCCACTTTTCATGTCTCTGTGGATTTTTTGGAAATTTGTGTATGGTGTAATACCTGTAGATGTACAACTCAGCACACACACCTTCCCATTTTTATCTTTTCAATTTCTGTTAAAATGTTAACAACGTGCATTTTTAATTGTACCACGTACACAGAATGCGGATAATGTAATAATAGCATTGTACCAGATTGTACCACGTGTATAAGCATTATGAAAAACAATAAATAACAATTGACCAGCAACTAACAAACGCTGCGCGCTGGTGCTTTACTATTTCAATCGCTCATACAGTCGCTATCTCACTTTATTACCAACGTATTTAAGATTAGTTATTGTCTATGAGATCGTGGCTGAGCGAAAGCGCTGCAAACACTGGTATCAAATAGGTCCTTTAGGTTTATAGCCTCTATTCTGAATTGAATTATTTTTACTGCAGCATTCGATCATATAAATACATATCATATTCTTGTACCATAATTCGGCTTTAAGAAATTAAATTAACCTTTGAAAACAAAAATTAAAACTTTCTTTTTCATGAAATATCTCGAAAACGATAGAAGATATCTGAAAAAAGCTTGAACAAAAATTACATCGTTTCATTGTGTATACTAAAGCTCGTAAACAGAATTTTTGAAACATTCATGATTTTTGAATTTCCTATGTATCTACAATATAAATTTTTATTAAAAATGAGTAGTAAGATAAATCACTTTAATTTAACGGTCATACTACATTGTTACACAAAGCCCTTGGACATGATAGAATTCAAAATATCACTCTTAAGTAGTTATCAAAAAAGCAGTTGTATTACTAATGTATATTATCAACCATTTGTTTAAACGTGCATGATTTTCTCAGCACTAGAAAACAGGGCTAGCCATTTCTATTCATAAACCAGGAGACAGGCCAATAGAATCAGGAAATTATAGACCAATAAATCTATTTCTAACCATAAGTAAAATAATGGAAAATTTTATTCCAAAAAGACTCAATAGACATGAAACAATAGAACAGATCATTGCAGATCTTCATTTTGTTTTAGAAAGAAACAACACAGTCCAACAAACAACAAGAAAAGTCAATGATATTGGCACAAATTTTCACAAAGGAAATAAAACTGTACTAATATTATTGGATATAGAAAAAGCCTTTAACAAGGTCTGGTTTGACAGAATAATATATAAAATGATTAACAATAAATATCTATACCCAATAATCAGATTAATTTTCTCATATCTATATAATAGAAACTTAAAAGTAATAGTTAATAGAAATAAATCAGGCAAACGAAAAATGAGAGTAGGTGTATCACAAGGTTCTGTAATAGTTCCAAAGTTATTTAACATATACTTATAGAGTTATTAACGGTGTACTTTTCTTTCCGAAAACTAGAATTGCACTCTTTGCTGACAATGTTAACTTGTTAACTTTTATAGTGCCTCTAAGAAGACATTTCATCTTTAGCAATTCTTCTGTTAAGAAAATGCTGGTGTAATATCTATCAGTGTACACATGGTATCCTTCAGCATCGGGAACTCTGTCTAACAACTTTTTATGTAAATGTAATAGAATTCTGGTGCTTACTAGGAAATGTTATTGAATGTTATGCTGCCAAAATACAAAAGTATTGAAAATAGATATCTGGTTTTTGAATTAGCTAGTGCATATATGTGTATATCCTATTTGGTTGATTTATTTGGTTTGTATGTGATATTCTGCCTTTAAATTTAACCACAGATTCATCAACAGAAATTGCCTTCTCTGGTATAAAGTATTGTCTAAATTTAGAATTTATATATTTCAAATAATTGGTAGCTGTTTGAATACTTCTTGGATAATCATTAAGAAAACCAGTAGATAAAAAATACATTGCCACCTTTGTCCGAATTTAGGCATTATTAGTAAAGTGCTTAGTTTTCGATAATATATCCTATTACTCTTTTCGAGTGGAGTAGAGAAGCACTTGGTCTGTCGTGAACACATTTCTCACGTTCTTTTATGATGTAAAATTGGCTGATATTTTTTTCATATATCTTGGTAATTGTACTATATTTTGATTTGCTTTCTGGTGATATTTTAATAGAAAACTTGAGGAAAACATACATTTCTCAAAAAGTTCAGGTAAAATAAGTTCATTCTCCGTATTCACTAATAAACTTTGATATCTGCTCAGAGAAGACATCCGAGTGATATGCTATACTTACAATGTGCCCTCAGAGAGGACATCTGAATGCAAAGGGTTAATAAATCATAAGACAACGTAGTAACTGTGCCTTGACCAGAATGAGAAGCTATTATATAGCTCCATTACTTTTCTATAGTTTTTCAGCAACATTTTTTTTTAATTTATCAAGAAAGCATTAAATTTTTTAAGCCTCTACCGTTTTTCTTAGTAACTTTTCTATTAAAAAAAGCTCTTTCTAGGCTCTTGTTAAATTACTGGAATGATAATAATAAAAAATATTTTAAACAAAGAATTAATTTCTACAGTTAATATATTATCGCTATTGTTGCTATAAAAACATGTTATTGTTGATGGTTGGAAATAACTTACTCCTATTTTCAATAATCTTCCAGTTTTATCGCAAATTCAGAAACCTATAATTTTAAAGAATTATCAGGCAAAGATCAGATCATTAACGGTTTATTTGTTAAATATTTTAAACCTGAATAATATCAAAGTAAGCTTTGTTTAACTTGGTTTTCAATCTTTCTCTGATACCAAAATACAATATATCTGCTTAAATTTTCTATAACCATAATAGAATAGTCATCATTACAAGATATAATCCATATTATAGTAACCCAATCTTAGATCAATTAAAAGATTGTTTCTATTTAAGATTATTCTATTAGATTATATTTAATTTAAGATTGTGCAATATAATTTTTCCATCATATAGACTCATAGATATAAAATCTATCATAGTTACTTGCTCAAAAGCTATGGTAGTTCTATTCTATTCCTTGAGTGTATAAATAATTTTCATTGTTTTCAAATTCTATAATTGTAAACATCCGTATTAGCTATCGAATACAACATTGTCTATATATATATTCATATATATGAGGATGTATTAGCATCATTATTTGAAATATTTCATTAGAAAAGTTTAATTTTAAAATTAATTCTTCCATTTATACATCTTTGAAGTCATTATTTATATCCACTGAGAGGAAATGTGATCTGAAAGGTAATATAATATGTATAGAATGTTTATGCTTTTGTAGGTGTTTTAATTCTTTACCTTTTCTCCATGCATATACAATATTTTCTGCAGCTGCATAAATGTGACAGGTATACACAGATAAACAAGTTATATTGTTAGGATGAGTTCCAGACACACTGATAAAGGCAAAGTATGCTCATTCATAATTATAAAATTCTTTTTTAATATAAGTAATCAAAAGATCTTTTCTTCTTTGAATATATCTAATTATTTCGGATATGTGATAACTGACGTAACCAAGACCACAATTTCGCAAAAATATTTTCCTTTGTACCATATTTTTAACTTTAATGTTTACATCGAATGAGATTGGGATAAACACTATGCATAATAAAATGATGCTTTACAGGAACAACCATTTTTGTAAGTAGTAAACA
Organism: Dolichovespula saxonica; assembly: GCA_911387935.1. Taxonomy (NCBI): domain Eukaryota; kingdom Metazoa; phylum Arthropoda; class Insecta; order Hymenoptera; family Vespidae; genus Dolichovespula; species Dolichovespula saxonica. The sequence continues at coordinate 390,786 of OU427007.1, forward strand.
CTAGCTCCACTACACGGATCTTTTACGAAACTTTTAAAAAAGATGACGTCACAAGATCCCCGCTAAATTATAAATTCATAATAAAGAACTACATGCCCGATTGTTTTACGAAAAAGTTTAATGTGACTATATTAAATATTACAGTGTCGATGTACTATCGATGAAGATATTCATTTATTATAGAATATCTCTGAGATTGAATGGATACTAGAAATATCCTTTCGATAAAAATCTTTAATGAAATTCGCCATTTTTATCGATTTTGTATATACGTTTAAACGAACGTTTTAAACGTTAAGAATTTTTAAAAAATTCTTTTTTATGTAATTCTATAATTTTACACTTCATCAAAATCTTTCTCATTTTTTCTTTTCTTTACTTGCAATTTTTCTTCTACGAAATACATTTATTAGATCGGTGTAAATAGTATTTGAACACAATGTCGGTTTAATAGTGAAAGCTACTTAAATAATGAAAGAATGTTATTTTTAATTAGAAAATTTCTTTAAAACAATCGAACTAAAAAAGGCATTCTTTACATTTCGATAAATTTTTAGGAAAATAATGATATTTAAATATACGTATTTTAAGTTGCAACTTGTAACTCTCTGTGAATTTGTTTATTTCGTTAAAAAATATATTATCGTAATCTTCACGATTAAGCCGACAAAATTATGATAATATACGATATCTACATAATAATGCGTTATTTTATTTGTTCAATAACAAGAAATATATAGCGAGACTCGATAAATTGTCAAATATTATTTCGAATAAGAACTTAACGAATATTAAATTATTGTTTAATATAATTTTCTGTTCTTTTTTAAACAAGATTTATTACATACATAACATATTTCTTAATGTCGATGAATTTTTCTTTATAATATCAAGATAAATAAATATAATAAATAAATATATATAAATAATGATTTGCAACATTTATCATATCATGTAAACAAAAAAACAAAGTAAAAGAATCTAATAAATAATTATTTCTAAAGGATATATATTTCTTAATGTTGATGAATTTTTCTTTATAATATCAAGATAAATAAATATAATAAATAAATATATATAAATAATGATTTACAACATTTATCATATGATGTAAACAAAAAAAAACAAAGTAAAAGAATCTAATAAATAATTATTTCTAAAGGATAATGAAAAAATGACGTTTGTCTATAATAATATAAAAAATATATATATATATAAATAATGATTTTTTAAAACATTCAGAATGTTTAAACAAATAAGAAAGAAAAAATTTCTAATAAATAATTATTTATAAACAATAATGAAAATAATGAGGTATATATATATGTATATACATAAGTTATTTGATGAATATATGCAATTGAATGATTCTAAACGATTAAATAAATAAATAAATAACCTATTTCAAAATTACTGCACTTCGATTTGCCTTTCCTCCATTTCATACATATTAACTAATAAACGTGATATTGGAATTTCACCAATAGTCTCGTGAAAAAACAAACGTTCGACGGTTTTTGAGGAAACACTTCTTAGATAACCAACCAACAGCATCAGACTACAAATTCTACCCTGTGGTGAATATCTTGATCTCATATAATCATCTAAAATACACTGCACTTGTTCCTGTAGCATTTCGATTGGTTGTACCACATGGAGCCCAACTGTTTCTGAGAAATGAAAAAATCTTCACTTTCACTGATAACGGTCCAATAATCATATTTTTTTTCAATAACTTACATAAATAATTGGGATTTAGTTTACCTGGTATGAAAAGGGTCAAAGCTTTTATACAGCTACGTTCGTAGACGTCAGGTGCCAAGCGCCGGAAACGGTATATTATTGACTAAAACAAAAAAACAAGAAGAGAGAGAGAGAGAGAGAGAGAGAGAGAGAGAGAGAGAGAGAGAGAGAGAGAGAGAGAGAGAGAGAGAGAGAGAGAGAGAGAGAGAGAGATAATTACATTGAAATGTAATAAATTCTTCATGTTAAGTATGTTTTAAAAATGTATTATCTTTAATGTAGACAACATTTGATATTGCTACTGTCACTGATGATAATGATGATTACCTGTATCATACCCAACTCTTGACTGGTGGCAACGTCATTAACTGGAAGTCGACTTTTAACTTGTTCCTCGTCGAGTAAACTCGTCACATCCCAAGGTATCATCCATTGAGCAAGATGTAGAAGAAAGAGTTGAGTCCAGGATCGTTCGAGTAAAAGTAATTGATCGTCCTTTGGCAGGGCTTGAAAGGGTGGCAAACATTTGACCCATCTCACGACCATGAAAAGAAGCCTGGCAGTGATCTCCTAACAGATATTATTTATTCGATAAATACATATTTTTAAAATTTATATGCAGTACTTCAATGCGTTGATAGAAAACATGAATGATTTGAATGCGATAATCTTTGAATTATTTTTTAATAATGATCTATTTTTTCTTTATTTTCTATAGAAATTTCTGATTTTGTTTCATTACATATACGATAGAACAATTGAAGTGATCCTTAACGTAAGTGATATTCAATAATATTCTACCTCAAACATTTCCCAACTTGGACCAATAATTTTCAAGGTTCCCGTTGGACTATGCCTTGTCTCGGAATCTGTTTGTTCTAACGAATATTCCGTTTCCGATTGTAGCCTGGTACTCCATACAAGTTCCTTTTAAAAATGTACAACACAAAGTGATCTCATATCATTTAATATATATACAATGTATTCGAAAACGTTCTTTTCAAAACACGTAATCAAATGTTTAAATCAATCATTTTTTGTTTCATCTTTTTTCTAAATATATATCCTATTTTGTTATAATTTTAATTGTGAATTTACACTTTAATCACTGGCCTATTTTCACGTGCATATATATATTACAGATTAAAAAGAAAAAGAAAATAGTAACTCAAATGTTAACAATTTGACACTTTTTTGAAGGAAATCAAATTTAACATGAGAAGACTAATATAGGTACGATTGCTTCCTTTCATTGAAAAATCATTGCTTATAAAATTAATGAGGATAGGGTGTGGGAATAAGATTGGAAAGTTAAGAGAACAAATGAAGCTAAATTACTTACCTGACACTTCTCAGCAGATATCAGAATCTGTAAGAGGGATTGTTGCGGAGCAAGAGAGACAGTTGTAGCTGCTGCTGCTGCTGCTGCTTGATAGAGGGTTGTTGTCGTAGGAGGGTGCTGTGGCTGAGTTAAAGGTACTGGGGATGCTGACTCTTCCGGTGGTTTGTGTGCGAGCCCTATTGGTCTAGGATAAGGTGTGAATCTTTGCTCGCACCTGAACCTTTTTAAATTGATAATTTTAATCAATTCTTATTGTTTACTTATTGAATTTACAATTTCCTTTTATTTCTTTGTTTTAAAAATAATTTCTTATTCACTGATAACATTATGAAGATATACCTATGATGTGAAAGAACATAGGCAGAACGGAGTCCTGTCCTTTGTGTAACTATTGGTGACTGTTGTTGCTGATGTTGCTGCTTCTCCGAAAAGATTGAATGTGGTGGTTTCGGTTTTCTCGGTCCACGCTCATGTTGTACTGCTAAACATCAATGAAATCGTATCTACGTTATTTTTTTTTCTTTTCACCAATTTTACGTAAAATCTTCAGTATTGATTATTAAAAAAACAAATTAACACGTTCCCTGCCGTATACGCCCCACGCTGAACTTTCCGTTCAAGCCATTTGGTATTATCATTGTAAAATGAAGAATTTTTTAAAAATTCATTATGGAGTCAATTATGGACATCTTAATACTATTGCTGATGCTCTCATTTAATCGTGGGACGTATACGCCCCACGCGGCGTGATGGGCAATTTTTCTTTACTGTGACTTGTTTTAACTGCATTTCTCTTATTCTGATCAGTCATTTATTCGCGTGTCGTTGATACAATACTTACTGCATCACTGAAGCTAGGATTGATTTATAGTTCAGTGTGTTTTATTGTTATTTTTATTTTTATTTTTATGTGTTATTGTGAATTATAATGAAGGGAAGTCTTCTGTAGATATCTCCGATCAAATGACTGCATATTGCAGTCCTCTACGAAAATCAGTAAAATGGTATAAAAAAATTGTATTTGAACTTTGCCTGAACACAGCGGTAGTAAATTCATGGATTATATATAACAGTCTTACCAACCGAAAAATAACAAGCATCGAATTCCGAAAAAAATTAGCAATGAATCTGATGTCGTGTAATAATAATAATAATTCTCCACGAATTGGACCAAAAAGAAATTGACACGAAATTAAAAAAAAAGGAAGGCCACTTTAACTCGATAAGAAGGCGCTGCAAAATTTGTTACGAAAGAAATGTTAAAAATTTAGGTTCCCAGTCGGCAAGAAACTGTACTGTAAAAGTTGTAACATTCTACGATGGTTGTGTGGATAAACCACACTTATGTTTGCCATGTTTTAACAAAGTTCATCGTAACATCCCTTTGTAATTGCATACAAACTTGAATTTAATTAAAATGTTATATTTTAAATTGATATAGGCATGATAAAAAAAATTATATGTGAGGATGCCACTCGTTTGGCATAATAATGTTCAGCCAGTTATTTGTTAAACTAATTTTTAGAAAAATAAATTTATTGGTTTGTTGTGTTATGTATGTTAAACTGTACAACCTTTCCTTGATAATTATGATTTTTGCACTATTTTGATTATTGTAAGGCATACGCCAGAAACAAAATAATACAAATGTAAAGCGTGGGGCGCATACGCCCCACGCGGCTTAAACGGGAAGTCTTCAAAAAACAGTCTGACAGGGAACGTGTTAATAACAACTTCATCGTTGAACAATAATAGATTATATTGATAATTTTGAATCAGCAAAATGTTATGAATAAACTGTATAAATGTTTTTTTAAATTTTTATTACAATCTGTATTTTTATCAGAAGCAGTCGAATTGCTTACATTATTTTTTGTTTTTTATCAAATTTGATAATAATTTTGTAATGTTCTTATAAATTTTTTAATCACTTCTCTAATATTTCTTTGAAGACACAATTTGTTACGTGCATTCATCGTAACAAATTCTTTTTCAAAATTCCAATAAATTTCCTAATACTTTTTTTATGTTTTTTCAAAATCTCAAATACTTCTTAACTGCTTGAAAGAAAAAAGAACAACCAATTGTCAAATACTTTATTAGTGATTTTTAAAAATGTCCACAAAGATTTTAGTACTTTTTTAGTATTCTCTTTTTTTTTTAATTTCCAGAGTACTTTTCTAATGTTTTTTTTCTCTAAATTTTCTCGTACCTTTTTAGTTTGTTTTTTAGAAAAAATAACGAAATTGTTGCTTCTAGTTTTAATCATAGCGCAATCAACTTTCTTCATGGATATAATGTTGGCAATCGAAAGGAAAAAAGAATTCTAACGATGGGAACGAAACAGTAGTCATGGCTTGTCCGAAATTGAATTTGGTGGGGGGTAGAAGTAGTAATAGATTAGTAGTAGTAGTAGTAATAGTAGTAGTAATAATAGTAGTAATAGTAGTACTAGTATCAGTAGTCCCATTAATAATAGTAGTAGGTTGCTACTGTTCGAGATGGACGAGCTGTATTTCTGTAGGAAAATAGTAGGGTATGGGAGTGTTATAGAGGATAGTGTTAGAAGGGAGGGGAACCACCAAATGAAATTCTACGAGGGCGGTAGGTTGCGATGGATGCGGTCGCTGGCTGGGCGTCAGCTTCCACACATACATACACACACAAATACAAGAAATGTTCTATACATGTAAATGTGTACAACTCATCTATATATCTGTATATTTGTATTTATACGCATGAGTATATGTATTTGGCTTGAATTTGTATGTGTGAGAAAGAGGGAGGAAAGAGAGAGAGAGAGAGAGAGAGAGAAAGAGAGAGAGAGAGAGAGAGAGAGAGAAGAGAGAGAGAGAGAGAAAGCTGCAACTGGGTGGCAAGCACATCATCATTAATGAGGCTGAGCGGATAGCAGCCGTAGATTCCCACGTTCGCACTGGCGTCGCAATATCTCTGCTTGATTCTTTATCAGTGACTGTATGACCATTAGCGCAACGAATTACTCAATTGTTTATTTTTATTTTTCATTCATCTATTTCTTTTTTCTAATATAAAGAAGCGAATAAAATTACCTATCAAATGTCTATTAGAAAAAAAGAAATATATGTAGGATACAAAAATATACAATAAAATCAGATGTACATTTGTTTTCTCTATTTTTTATTTCGTTGATTTTGTAACAATAAAAAGCTAAAAAATGAAAAATACATACTGAATAATCTGTTTAACAAACAAAATGTATATATCTGCGTTTAATCAAGAGAAAGAACGAAAAATTAAATGATTTTGTTCTTTTAAATTTCATACAAGGTCTCATAATGGAAATATAAAAGAGGAAAAGGGGAAGGAGAGATCAGCTTCAGGGCTGTTTTCTTTATCGACTAAATTGTCTGTATCGAGGCAGGTAGATGGATGATTATTTTCTCCAGTTTAATTGTTTTTACGCAGGGAGAGAATCGCCTGGTAGAAAAAGAAGATACATGGACGATCACGTACACGTGTTTACTTTGTAAACACGAATCCTTGTATAGTTGTAATGTAACATAGGGTGATGTCAGTCACGTGTTCAATATTAATTCGAGAATGATTTTCTAATCGGGCAATCCTAAACTTACCAAACCGTTTCATTTT
>OU427007.1:402500-487500 GCA_911387935.1 Dolichovespula saxonica
AAAATTTTATCACCCTAGGAGACTTTCGAGCGATATGAAGAAAAATAAAGTTACCAGAATTGTTGGATCAGGGAAAACAAACCGACATGTATGACGTCTGTGTAAAGTTTGCTCTGCTAGTAAAAAAAGAAGCGATAGCAGCTTTATGTGTGCTCAATGCCTAGTACCCTTACATCTTGGAAAATGTTTCAAAAAATACCATACATGGCTTAAATATTAATATTTTTGCTTTCTATTTACATGATACAATATGTAATAATCCACCATGAAATAAAAAACTATTTTTGTCTATTTTTCGTTTCTGTTAAATTGTATATGATTTTGGATCTATTTTTCGTTTCTTTTAAATTGTATATGACGAACATGCAATAAAAATATACTATTTTACGAAAATGTATAAACTTTTCTCATATGCCACCGGTGCTCAATGTGTTAAAAAAACAAAATATTCGCTTATAATTTGGAAGGATTTCTTAGTCGTATCATTAAATCAGACTTTGACCAGCCTCTTTCCTTGCAATTGTAAGAATTATAAGAAAGGTAAAAAGGCAGAGAGAGAGAGAGAGAGAGAGAGAGAGAGAGAGAGAGAGAGAGAGAGAGAGAGAGAGAGAGAGAGAGAGAGAGAGAGAGAGAGAGGGAAAGAGAGAAAGAAAGGGAGCGAGAGAGAGGGAATAGATAGAAGGATAATTTAAACTAATAAGGATAACTTAAAGAAATAAAATGTTTGATAACAATTGGAGCAATTTATCGGTCATACGATCAAGGCAGACTTTGCCCTGGCTTCGGCCAGGTTCTTTCTAGGCAAACGTAAGACCACAAAAGATATATATGTATATATGACATATATATATATATATATATATGTGTATGTATATATATATATATATATATATATATATATATATGTATATATATAGTCACAGTGTAAGTAGTGGTTAGAAAGACGGTGAGAAGGGTCGAGGAGGGTTAGAACGGTCGCGTGGGAGTGGACGGCTGGTAACGCAACGAAGCGAGGCGTGCCGTACACGCGGCGGCCAGCATCAATCCATCCACATAAACGGTAAACGGTAAAGCGGCTTCACAGAGAGGGCGAACGGTGCTCGCTTACCCTCTTCCCCTTTCTCTCTCACTCTCTTTATCTCTCTCTCACATACATATAGTAAATGTGTGTATGTATATGCTCGTGGACAAAACGGGTCGTTGCGCTAAGCCGATCTTTGATCGTCACCTGTCATACCAATGCTCAGGAAACTCCGTTGCAGTAGCAGCTCAGTGCTCGTACATTGTCATGCCTCTACATAACTAACATCGAGCGTTAGGCCAGTTTTAACCATTCGTTGGAATTAGTTACGAAAAAGCGGTTCGAAATTTCTCGGATGTTTTTACCATAAAATTTCTCATTTTTGTCGTCCTCTTTGGCGTTCATCTTTATTGTCGTAATCTTTTCTGATTTATTATATGATTTGTTATCTTTGAAATTAATTGGATTATTCGTTTTGAAACCTTTTGAAAATTCTGTAATATTCCGATGAATTTAATTTCTAATTTGTATATTCTCTTTTGTGTTCTTTTTTTATCGGTCTATGTATGATTCCATTTAATTAACTCTCTTCGGAATTTAGAATAATAAACGATAGATTAAATCTCAATTTCTGTTATAAACATTATTATAGTATATGTAACTCTCTTTCTCTACGTTTTGAACTGGTCATGGAACTATATCACTGTACGGATTACAGATATAACACAAAATATATATTTACGATATTAGTACATCAAGACTATCTAATATGATATTACAAAATTGACAAAGATGGAAATTTCTCAAACATGTTGATTAATACTATTATCAAAGTGTTACTTTTTGAAGAAAAGAAGATATAATGAAGATCAAAGAAATTCGCATACATCGTAACATGAATGTTAATGATTTTCAAACAAACGTGCAAAATAAAAAAGATGACTACTGTCACATAGCAACGGCTGTATTATCCTACAAGTGTATCTCGTTAAAAAAATCACTACAGTGGTGTGTACTATTTAAAAATTTAGTCCTCCCTTATACAATATTTTTCCCTATCAGAAAGAAAATTATGTAATGTGAAAATTATAGGTAGTATTATTTATACTAATATAATTATACTATACTAATTATAACATATATTTTAAAAACATTAAAAATTTTGGAAACTTATGAAATAGACAATTAAATTTGTAACAAAAATGTGAAATGAAACTTCAAAAATATAGATATACAAATATTTTAGTAATTAACTTTAGAGTTATGATAGAGTTATGACATTATAGAGAGCTAGATAAACGTTGCACTTTGCAAATAATAAAATATCAAGAGTAGATTTAACGACTAAACTGGGTGCGTATCATACAAGAAAACAGAACATAGATACGATTAAACGATAGATGACACCGATTTTGCACTTCAAATTCAACTTTTTACAAATCAAATTCACCATTTTGCAAATCAAGTTTTTCTACAAAAATGTTTTCTTAAGTTTGTGTAATAAAGAAAAATCAAATGTAAATTTATTATTAAGAAATTAAAAATTGTATCGTATGTAATATCAAAATGTAAGTATATAAATTACTTATTTAATAATAGATAATTACCAATTCATTACATATGGAATTTATAATGTATGTACGAGTATATGTAGTATGAAAACTGCATATAGATTAATGATGTCTACACAACCTAATCTATGATGGTTCTTGACACACTTGGTAATAATTTCATATACATATTCATGTTTATTAATCATTGAATTATGATAATTTGTGTAGAGGTAACAAAAATAAAATTGATACAATTCTAGTTTTTACTAAATGAATAATCTCTAGATAAGCATCAGTAATATCGACATTTAATTTGTCTGGAATTCTTACAACTTATAGGAAAGAATAATTTCCTGCAAACGTGTGATTTGAGGTTAGAACAAAATATAAACTCATGTAGATATTCACTAGATCATTGATTGTTGTACGAATAATTTTGATATGTTGTGCTTTAAAATTTTAGTTTTTAACGCATTTTTGCAAATATTTTTTCGTCATTTTTTATTTTAGAAGAAATTATCAAATCATTTTTTATTTGGAAGAAGAATTTTGTAAAATAACTTGATTCACGAAAGATTGAATTTTATATGTAAAAGGGTGAATGTGAATTCAAAAATGAATTAACAAAAAATTAATTCGATGAATTCGATTTGCAACAAGTTGAATTTGATATGCAAAATCAAAACCTACAATGAACCATTTATATATATCATGGCATGCGATTTCCACAACGTGCGATGATACATTATCGAATTTTTTAAAGTATAAAATTGTTTATGGTATATGTTTTTAAATATAACAAATCGTTATCTTTTTTAATCACTAAAATGAGTTTAATTGCATTAGATAGAAGGAGATTGTTATTTAAATTAACTTATTTAAAACAAATTTATCTGCCATTATACAATAACGTACATGCGTACGTAAATGCAGCAAATACATACAGTGTTAAATAGCTGACTAATTATGACTAAAAATATAGTACTAACTGAATATTTTTCAACTTGCTTTCATTCATTTGAGAAAATATATATTATATAAATATCATTATATAGATATTATATATTACATAGATATATTATTTACAATAATTGTTATAATTTTGTGTTTCGTCTTTTTTCGTTTTGTTTATTCTATTTTTTGATAGTGTGTAATAATTAATAATCAATTCGTCGCAGTAAATTCAAAAAAATAAAAAGAAATAATTATGTTACATATTTTTACATAAACTTTTTTCTATATATATTCACTATTTATGCGTCACACTCTAATATATAATAATTAAATAAATAATAAATAATAAATAATAATCTGATAAATAATAATTTCAAATAATTCCCATTATTTACGATCTTTTGTTGATAAGCCATTCAAACAAAATATTCTAGAACAAATATTCGATGTTTCATCTTTTTTCTATGTGACGAAATATTTTTAGAAAACAATGTATTTAAATCGCAATATTTTACAATTAATTTCAATGTGAAAAAAGAAAAAAAAATTGTTAAATCTGTCTGAAGATTCACTCGTCGGAATAATTTCAATCGGAAAGGAAAAAAAGGGAAGAAGAGAGAAACAGTAAAGGAGAACCCGTCAAAATGCTGAGTTTAATTCCAGTTCAAAGTACTTCGTTGGTACTTTTAGAAAAGGGTGCTCGCGAATTATGAGCAGAAACAAAGAGATTTAAACTTTCAAATTGAAGAGTAGAAGTAGGAGGAGAAGTAGCAGCGGCGATCGATTGGGCATGAAACGAGACAAAGTTTGCGAATCGTCGTGGAGAGGCCAATGTGTGTACATTGAAGATGATGTTGACCGTACGCTCGAAGAAAAGAACATACACACACATGTGTATATGTATTTGTCTATAGAATACACACACACACATTCCATTGTTTGTAAGTCAACGATTAAATTTTCGTCTCCCCAATTGGATAACAACTTTCTCATCGAACAGAAAATCGAAGTAAGGAAACGTAAACAAAAGAAAATTTATCAGAATAATTAGAAAATTTTGTTTTTGAAGTGTCGGTATGAACATTTAGAACATTATCCAAAATCTAAATCTTTAAGACAGCCTACATAAAATTTATCAGAATAATTGAACAAAAAAATGAACAAAATGAAAGGAGATAAAAGAGGACAATGAAATAGGAATAATAAGAATTACAATAAGAATATTATCATCCCTGGAGAATCCGAACATTCAAAGTAATAAGCTGCTTGGTAATCTTCTGATATCGTTTAACGCCATATTTCGTGAAAATATATACCGCGAAGGGTATTTATAAAGGTAGACGAGAGTAACAACGAGGAGGAATGAGGGAGATGAGAGAGAAGAATTTTTGTGCGGGAGAATCAAAGGGGAATAAGAGAAGAGAGAGAGAGAGAGAGAGAGAGAGAGCGAGAGAGAGAGAGAGAGAGAGAGTTTAGGAGGTTTGAAGGGTGTGAGTAGCGAGTCTTTTGCTTCTAGCTTGGTACGTGGTGCCAGGGGTTAGAGGTTTCGGGCTTGTCAGCAGCGGATGATTGCACGCCTGCGGCTGCGTTTCGCGAAGCGTCGAATACCGCCTACATAATATATACCGAGTGGTCACCTGTCCTTTATGGGTTATACACAACATTCATTCTAAAAATAGTTCTAATAGTAATTCTTCTTCAGTGATAAATGAACAGGATTGATTTTTCGGAAGTATTTAATTTAAAGAGACGTTTTAGGTTTTTCAAAAAACGAAAGACAAAGAACGAATTAATAGACAGATAAACAGTGATTAGAGCAACTAGAGATAGACTTATAAACAGAAATTAATAGATAAGTATAAAATATTAAATGATTGAAGTACTTTTTCAAATTCGTTGAATAAAGTAGAAAGTATTAGAAATAAAAGAAAAATAAGGGGAGAGGGGATTGGAGAAAGAAAGATTAAAAGGTAAGATCTCTTGATGTCGTGTCCCAAACACCGTGTGGAGTCTCCTTAACGTTAGGAAGCTCTGCCACTAATTGAATCTCCTCTCTTACTCGCGTCTGGAGCCTCGGCAACCGCTGGGAACCGGAGCACCCGTTCTGCATTAAACACCCCCAACACCCTGCCACCCCGTCGAGAGGTCTACTCTCTCTCTCTCGATTTTCTTCCATCCCCATCCATCCTCCACCTCCACCTTCACCTCTACCTCTTCCTCTTCCTCTTTCTCTTCATCCATCCCTACCTGGCACCACAGAAAAGCTTACCTAGTCGTCTCGACCACCACTACCACCACCACCATCACCACCATCACCACCACTACCACCATCGTCGTCTCCATCATCGTATCTCAGCGTTGGTAGCAAAAGGTAACTCCCAAGCAGTCCTTAATACCATCACCCTCTCTCCCACTTTTCCATACCTAGACTTTCTCTCTACGTAACTTTTATACCTCTCGAAAGCGTTCCACTATCAGACTTTTCTACCTTCACGTTGAACCTTTCCTTACATGTGTTTGTGTATCTGTGTGCAGAAGGTACATGGGGATGAGGGTGCCCCCCTCTCTCTCCGATAAAGAGGATGATTCAAGATCGTTGAATTTTCTTTCAGGTTATCTGTTATTTTTGCAATTCATATTCTTTAAATTCTAATCTATTAAAAATGATTCTGTTAATTACAGAATAGTGTCCTAATAATTACAGAATTAGATTTATTGAATCTAGAAGTAATTACAGAATTGGTTTTCCCGAAACTTTCTTTTTCTTCTCTCGTTCCTTTATCAAATCTAACTTAAAAATTCTAATTTATAGATAAGAAATAATTAAATATGATAATTCGAATTTTATTAAGAAAGTAACTCTTATCTTTTATAATACATAAAAAGAAAAATTGATAAAAATTTTTTTTTTATATGATGATCTTGGTGATGAAGTTCTAAGAGAATGAAGAGATTATAATGAAGTGAGGTTGGATAACAAAGTTAAAGCGAGTGACTAGGCAAATACGAAACGTTGCATGATGTTGTAACTTCGTCCCTATGATACATCTCTATAACTATCAAATCATTTATCATCTGAACTAATAGAGACAAAACTATAATGATTGTGAATCACATCGAAAGCGAAACGATCCGTTTTCTAATGGTTTCTCTAGTTTCATTAGGTACACCTATCGTACATATGGTGTTTCGTTTGATCAGGGTCAACAAGTTGGTCAACCCAGAATGAACGTTTACTTAGGAAGCTTTTGGTTAACCTAATCTAATCGGATAGATCAGTCTAAAACATTGACTTCTAATCAAATTTTTCTTCTGTTAAAGTAAATCGATATTTTGTTTAACAATTCGATAGGTAGGTAGGAAGGTAGGTACTCACCTTCTTTGTTCATCTTGACCTTGAAACACTTAGCTAGACGACAAGCTCGACATTGATTCCTGTGAGTTTTGTCGATCGGGCAGCGCCCTTTTAATGCTCCTTGTGCCTTGCAGGTATACTCTCGATGATTGTGAATGCTTCTCTTGAAAAATCCAGAACAACCTGGGTAAGAAAAGAAAAAAGGAAAAAGAATTATTGAACAAACATTAGTAAAACTTTTAGAAGGAGAGAAACAATTAATAAAAGTTCATTAAAATTGTCAAATCAATAGGGAATTGAATTACTTTAAGCAATACTTCAAAGTATTAAATTTAAATAAATGATGATCGAAGGAAAATATTATACCGTCGCAGCTGTAGATGCCGTAGTGTTTTCCGGAACTACGGTCACCGCATACACCACACAGAATGTCGAGTAACCGGTCTCCTAAGAAAACCAATAAATGTTGAATACTGAGTATAACAGTATAATTAACAAACATGTCATTACAACATGATCAGCCTTTTTTCAGAAATTTAAGAAAAAAATCAAATTTTCAAAAGAACAATTAGTTACTTAAACAATTAGATAATATTTACATTAACACTGATATATAAGAAAATTAAATGGTATTATTAGTCTAAAGTAGATTCAAAGATATTATTTGAAAATTCTTTTAAAGGATCTTTTAAAAAGATTGAAAGACATGAAAAGGTGTTCCCCATGTAAAAGGGCTGACATAAGATCCGTTTAAGAAAAGCGAGGAGACTTCACTCGCTGGCTAATCTGTTCTCCCCCTTTTCGCGGGAACCCTAATCGTCCTAATGATCCGCGGCAAGAAAAACACGGCCATAGCTAAGCCAACCAAAGCTTCCAGTTCCTGGCCTGGGGAATTAACCACCTTTGTCTCACGCCCACTCTCTCTCTCTCTCTCTCTCTCTCTCTCTCTCTCTCTCTCTCTCTCTCTCTCTCTCTCTCTCTCTCTCTTTCTTTCTCGCTGTACCTACTAACGTAACACGATCAGCCTTGCTAAGGCAACCCCAATGGATTACATTTCCTTGGTCGCCTTCGATCTAGGTATCTTTCTCTCTCTCTCTCTCTCTCTCTCTCTCTCTCTCTCTCTCTCTCTCTCTTTCTCTCTTCCTCATCCATTGTGTTGAAGTAAATCGTTATCTCGAATGTATCATCATTAACTATAAATCTATAAGAATGATTCCTCTAAACATTATATACTATCTATTTTCTTACTAAGTATCAAAATTCTCAGAACAAAAATTCGATCTTCTAATTCGAAAAAATTTAATCGAATTTATTATTGAAAATAATTTCATTCACTTTTTCATAATTTTTTTCTTTTTCCCCTTTGAGATAGTTATTCTCCAAGGATGACGAAAGCGAATTATGATTTCGTTTAATTTACTTATTAGGTTCTTATTTACTTTTTAATTTACTTATTAGGTTGAAAATTTCCAACGCAGGCAAACACAAAAACACACACACACACATATGTACGATGATTTCGATCATTAAAAAAGCAAACAATGAACTCTCTGACACAACATAGCACGCACACGCGCACACATTCACATATAACGCTCTAATTGATTTCCAAAAAGGCCGTCATAGAAGTTCCACATATATATTCACAAGAATCAAACTGTTCTTCGATAATTAAAAAAAAAGAAATCATCGATGAACAATTAAAACGAAATGAATAAACCAGAAAAAAACAAAAACCAAACAAATAAAAAATCGATCCGAATTTCCCGCTCTTCTTTATATGAAGAGATGACGTCACAATTCGATTCGATAGCTAAAGGCAGCTAAAAAAATCGGCGCGAAGTCACCAATAAAACTGACTCTTGTTCTTTTTTTTCTTTCTCATAACGTATCGTATAGAATTAATCAGGATTAGAAAAAAAAAAAGACGATTGAGTTTATGACTTTTTATATAATGAAGTTAAAAGAAGAAGGATGTGAGACTGACCTGTGCCCATTCTCCGCAGCTCAAGTCAAAAGTCGAACATCCCCAGACGGAAAACCGAACTGGTTGCCGTACCGACGACACCGCGCCAAGGGAGTCGCGCGAAGTCCCAAAGCATTCTCCGTGACGGCCTGGCTTCGAGATTCACTGTACCTATCCTCCCTCTCTCTCTCTCTCTCTCTCTCTCGCACCTACACACAAACACACACACACACACAGAGTGAGAGAGACACACACGTATCGATGCTCCATCTCCCTCGTTGAACGTCCTCCCTCCAGGAAGGGCCGCTCGTGCCCGGGTAAGTCTCCTCTCCTGCGTATAGGTGTGTGAGTTTACGCGCATTATTCTATGAAAAAAAGAACGAAAGAGAAATAGGAAGAGAGGGAGAGAGAGGGAGAGAGAGAGAGAGAGAGAAAAGGGAGTGGGGGTGAGAGCTTTGCACGACTGGATGGCAAAGTAACCATCTCTTCCAATATCTATGGCCTCTGTATGGAATCACGGGTCGTTCATAGGATGATAGTGTGTGTGTGTGTATATATGTATGTGTACGCGCGTGCGCATGTGTACGTCTATACATACAAGCGTACGAACGTAAAGCAACGTCGTGAGAAGTACCGTCGGATAGGGTATGTCATGCGATTCCAACGTGGCTCTTCTTTTGGCTGCTACGTTACCCTATCTATCGAAAGGGAGAATTGAGTGGGTGTGAGGTGGGAAAGGAGGATAGGAGTGAGGTGGAGGTGAATTGTGAATGCAGAAGGGAAGGGTGGCCGGGACTTGCTGGCCGAGTGGCTGACATCGACGCGCCGACTCTCGAATGCGGGGAAACGCTGTTAGTTAGCCAAGAGAAATGCAGGGGCGTCGACCAAGGCCACGTTGTCAGACGAGCGTTACCATCGTGTCATTGGTCGACTCTAACCCGATTGAACGAAAACTAGTAGGCGTGGTTATTTTAACTATGTTTACGCCCATTCGACACACCTATCAAAGACCGTAAATCTTTCGACCAATCGGACGACTTCGTTCATCGATAACGCTGGGGATTGGTCTGTTAGTTGTCAATCTGTTTTACATTAGTATCGCTATTGGCCGAGCTATCGGAACGAAAGGATGAGAAAGAAAATTTGATTTCTTTTCCTTCCTGCGGTTATTGATGCAAAATTCTCATTGGTCGAATTACCTTTGTTGGCTGATATGGCTGTTCGTGTATACAAATGTGTGTGAATTATAAAGGTGTACTACGGAGTGTAGTTTTCGGTAGAGCAGACGTCAATACATTAAAACGAGCGAACGCTACGGAATGATACTTTTCCTTTATTCTACGAGGACGATTATGGGTGGTTAGAGTGTTAGGTATTTTTATTGATTATTATTATGCTTGTAAGATGGAATAATGGATCGTTGAAGTGTAAGCCTTTTATAATCAAATATTAATAATTAATGGATTGGTTCGAACCATTAACAAATTCTTTTTTATTTACGTGTCGCTGACACTAATTTGTTTATAATTAATTTACTGTTAATTTTTATTATATTATATATATATGGCGGAAGATTCGATCGATTAAACTCAACAAATTAATGGAAATTTGGAATTTTTATCTCGATAAATAAATGTCTTGTTATCATCGAATGATTAGAAGCAGACGTATGACTATTATGCAAAATAATATAATTAAAATATATCGATTACCTTTTTAGTATTTTTTTTCTTTTCCAGTGGTTAGGTGTCTTCTGAGAACGAATGTCCATTTTAATTGTTTATTTTTTATTTCATTCTGTAAAAATAGTTGAAATTGTATCATTATAAAAAATGACGTAACCTTTACGTCTCTCGAAGATAAAAAAAATACAATAATCAGTAATGAAATACAGTATAAATAAAAATATATATTATTTCTTGAATTATAATTATTTTGTTCATACATGCTGCAATAAATAGATATATACAAAACTAAACGACATCGCACGTATACAATTATGTTGAGTAATATCAATTTTTTCTATTAGGGGTTAAAGTACAATGGCTTCCTAGTTAACTAAAAATTTCCTGTTATCGCTCGACATCTTTCGTATCGATTTCACACATTTAATCATATTTATCTACCAATATATAATATATATATTTATGTTACAAATCTTGTACAAAGGCAGTGGAATTTATTAGTATTCATTATATTATCGTATTGAAGCTATATCAGTCATTGTGAGGTAGATGGCAAGTCAATAAAATTTCGCGAGGTTGCACTAAGTGACGCGAAACGAATTATTATTATTATTAATATTATTATACAACAAGTATATAATCTAACTTCACGATCATTATTATACCACCTTAAATAGAACTTTTAAATTTCAATTTTCTCCACTCATACAAAAGCAAATAATATACAAGCGATTAGTGTATGGACAACAAAATGGCAAATTTGTTTTTATTTTATTTTTTTTTTTTAATGCACTACTGCGAATCAGTATAATAGTAATTTAAGTATTAACTTAAATTTTTATGCCGAGTTTACTATGCTTTATATTTAAAGAAATTTATATTACGTTTGGTCTAAACATATTTTTGCTGTTTCAAGGTTTCCAACTAAGGAAGCTGTCTTGTATCACTATTTGTTTGAATATACTATTGGTTATAGTTTGTGGCGTTTTTCTATTACGTTGAGCCTCTAAGATATAAGACACCTTCTCTCTAGCTTCACCTCGTGGAATATCTCCTCTAAGGCTAAGTAATCTAACTAAATGATCTTCCGTCATATCAGGATATTTCTCTACTAATGAATGTAAATCAAGAGAAAGGATTTCTGAATCTTCACAACGCAATACCTCGGCAAGTCGTTTGATTATCTCGAAAGGTGAATTGTAATTACCTACTTTAGGTGCTATTTTAACAAAGAAATTTTTTAATTTATCAGCTTCCGTTATTATCTTTGAAGTACAAGTTAAACATTCGTCGTAGGTCTTAAAAGATATTTTTCGTTGCAACATGGCTGATATGTAACGCTTTGCTATAAGATTTTGCGCTTCCATTATAACGTACTCAAAGTTTTTTGGACTGAGATGATTATAATCTTGAAAGTAATCTTCTAGAGTAACGCATATAGTTGCAATTGGGATAGGTGATTGTAACCACTTTGATGTAATCAAATCTTGAAAATGAAGTTCTAAATCAAGAAAGGATTCCTCCAATAAGATAGCAGCTGCTTCGTTTTTAAGTTGTTGATAATGACCTAAAAGGTTCTCAAACTTTATAGTAGCATCACCACTTGTATTAGGAACCCAATAGATCTGTTTTATTTGCTGAGCCAATTCTGTAAACTGTAGACAATTATTAACAATAGTAATCATATGATGAGTGAAGTAAGGTACACGGCTTCTGTCTTCAAAATGTTTACTTTTAAACTCTAATATTGCCTGTCGATACATAAAACCATATTTAGTAACTTGTTCTATGCAAAGGATCAAAGCTTGAGCGGTTAGATTAGAACTAATCGTTTTTGTAACTTGAAGATTTTGGTCAATCATTTGATATATAATAACAGGTGCAGCAGTATGATAATAAGCTTCTGCAGTACTACTTTCTGGTAGAACTCCGCTCCACCAATCAACTTTTTCCGTTTCTAAAGTCTTTTTCATCCAATCTTCATAATTTTGACACATATTTTTCAAATACCTCTGTTGTAGATCATTTATCATTTCAGAACTCAATAGAGGACCGATATCTCTTAGTTCTATATTTAATTCTGGATGTTTCATTAATTCTGGTCCTGTATATGTATTCATAATCCAAGCCAACAAAGAAACATACTCATTTCCTTCTAAACCGCTAGTAATTATGTCTTTTAAATGTTGGGATAAACTATTATGATACATTTTCACAAATGTATTTACAATGTTCCACCATGGTGGAAAACATGGGCCGCAAAGTGTTTTAACTACTCTCAGATCTTCAAGAATTAAAAGTCTAGTGAGTTCTAAATACCTTACCAACCACATTTTATTATCAGCTCTTTCCTCAACATGAGTACCTTCGATTCTATTTGCTACTGATTTTTCCAATATTTTCATTGCCATATTTTTCCAACATTTAGGTCTTCCAGGTGGCATAAAACTACTCTGTCTGTGCCTTTGAATTGCAAAATGATCTGCTTTCTCTTCTCTTTCTATGATCCTTAACGCAGTTACTATAACAGTTGGTTCTTTTCTTACCGTATTTAAAGTACGACTTAAAACAAGTCTGATTTGTTTTTCCATTAATTGTGACAATATTTCTACATCTTCAAAGTAAGCTTTTAGCATAATGGTATCTGCCATCGATTGATTTGGAAGCTTATGTAGTTCATAGAGTAAATCGTCTCTAGAATTTTCCAGATCCATTAAACTTTGATGCGCGTGTAGAAGCTTACCTTCATTTATCCATTGTTTAGTCTTCTCCACACTTTCAGGTACCGTAAATATATGTTTCAAATTTTCCTTAGCAGTTACATATTGAGAATGACGCATGTTTTCATCTTGAACTGGTTGCAGCTTACTACTAAGTTCTGGTACGATACTAAACAATTTTTCTATCTCCATTAATTCTTCTTTTATAGTAGTTATACTTTCAAGAGAACTTTGCAATTGCTCGAAACCAACTCTAATACCATCTAATTGACTTTGCATTGAACTTTTAAGCATAGTCTCTACAGAAGCTTTTTTTCTGCTTATTCTACGTTTATATGCTTCAATTTTTTCTAATTGCCCAGGTCTCTGCAACATGTTTGTCACATGTTGCTTAGCTCTTGCTTTAGCTTCCTCCTCTAATTTCTGTAAATCTTCCATTTTTTACTATATTTAACACATAAATCATATAATAAATTTATCTCATTTCTTATTATGATACAATCATAAATGTTTTACGAGGTTATTCGACAACCATTATACGTTCCTTAATAATTAAAAAAAAGATATTCTTTGACGATTAAAATAATTAAATTAAATTGACTTCGGGTACACACTTATCGAAACAGGTTACGTATGTGCGTTACTGTCATTCAATGTGTTGAGGAAAATGTTTCCAAATATTTTCGAAATCACGATGTAGGAAGGTGTGTCATCTATTCTGTGCATCATACAAGTAAAATTACAATATTCACAAGAATCTTATTTCTTATTGGATAATTCAAGTGACGTCATTTATACTATTTAAATGTGCAATAATAAAATTGACCAATCAACACTTATATAACATAACATATGTTAGAGAGTGTAACCAATGAGCATACGCATTTAGGTTAGGGTACGTATTCAAGGAACGCAGATTTTATGAATAGGTTCAAGATGGCGCTTTTATCTAAGCTATTGTCAAAAACTAGCATCAGTACAAATGTTGTCAATAGTGATGTAGTTTCACAGAGGAGTGTCTTATATAAAGTTTTATTTAAAGATGTATATAGATAGATAGCATAAATTAAAACAAAAGAAAAAAGAAAATGAATAAGAATATGAACTCACCGTCAAAGTTGACAGAATTTGCTCCGTTGAGTCCGGAGGAAAGTCAACCTGTTGTTGCCTCACTTTTTTCCAAATTCTTCAGCTTCGCCAGGAGTAAGCTACAGTTGTAATTTTTCATAATTATTTTAATTTATATTGCAATGTGTTGAAATGATCAAGTTCTTTTTACGAATGTAATGAGTATATTATACTTTAAATAAACACTATTCATATCTTAAAGGCCCACAAAATGCTGACGATTCCATTATATCTCCTAATAATGACGAGCAAAGTTCATCTGATTCTGATTCTTGGAAGCAATCGCAAAGTACAGAAAAAACACCGGAAGAAGATAGTTCTAGTATAATTAATTTTCCATTAGATACACATGAGGGTCGCAGTTTACCAAGTGTTTTGAAACGTATAAGAAATATTGTAGCTTCCAAAAGCAGCGTATGTTTTTCTTTGTTACTATTATATAGTTTTAATTAAATTTATTGACATATTATATTAATTATAGAATCTGAGGTCATATAAAGATTCTGAACTTAGAAGTTACTGGATGCCAGATAGTGTAAGCAAACAATGTTATGAATGCGGTGAAAGATTTACAACTTTTCGTAGAAGGCATCACTGTCGTGTTTGTGGACAAATATTTTGTTCAAAATGTTGTTCTGATCAAATTCCTGGAAAAATTATGGGATGTACCGGTATGAAAATATTATACTTTGACATTGTTCTTTATTTAGACATTTTATTATAATAATAGTTTTTTATAGGTGACCTCAGAGTATGTACATACTGTTGCAAAGTGGTTTTGTCATATTTACAGTCATCAGACATGAGAAGCGATTTATCAGCAGATCTTAAAGCACTGCAGGAAGATCTCCAAGTCAAATATGGTAATGATTCACCACCTTTAACTCAGAAAAACTCATCTGAATGTACAGAAGGTGAAACTTCTATTTGTAGAAAACCAAGTGTTGGTTACATGGAAGAAAAATACGCTGTTGGACGGTATACTTTATTATCTTATCTTTAATACAAAATTATGATCATTTATTTAATATTATTTCATAAACACATCATTTAGATCAGCAAATAGTTATTTGACATCGCAAGAATGTTCACTTGCCCTTCAAAATTCAGCATCACTAAGAATGATTTATGAAGAGTTATTCAGATCAAGCCAAGCAATTTTATTACAAACGCACAGAATTCGTTTAAAAAGTTACTATAATTGTTTCATAGCAAGTGAATTAGTAAATTGGATGATAGCACAGAATAAAGCAGCAACCAGGTATAATAGTAATAAGTCATAATATATTTAACCTTCTGGCTGCTAATAGACAAAGTTATCAGTTTTCAGTACCTATACAAAAACTATCACAGACTGGTTCCATACATTTACATTCAGATTATCGCTCTTCTGAGTATTAGATGGCTACGAAGTAGATTTTGCTTATACTTAGTTGTTATCTCTAATACCTAGTATCATACTTCTCCTTAATCTGATAGTGGATCGGTTCTTTCTTCTTCAGTCTTTCGTGTACTGTCGTTTAATAAAAGTTGAAACGTTCTATTGATTCTTTCACCTATAATATTTGGTTTAGTTGATTCATAATGTCAAATCAATTCGTGATAGAAAATGAAAGTGCCGAAAACTCAGTATTTAATTCGTCTGAGAAAGAATAAATACTAAAACTTTCCTTTAAAAAATTGACATTTTCCTCTTAGTAAAGGAATTTGTAGAAGTGTATCAAATCGGCTCAAGCAGTCCTAGCATATAATGCATAAATAAGCCTAGTTGCCAAAGGATTAAACAATTCCTAATAAAATATATTCTATAGGGTACAAGCTACTGCTATAGGTCAAGCATTACTCGAAGCAGGGTTTATAGAGCCTATTACGTCCGAAAACATTTTCAGTGATACCGCAGCAATATTTAAACCAGTCCAATTATCTCAAATACAAAGTACAGATTTATTAACGGAAAATCAAACTACTTGCGATGCGCAAGAACCTGCTTGGGTAAATACTATACCTCAACACGATTCAACCACAGGTAATTATTATCTATTATTTTTACATAAATAATTGTACTATATTGTATGTACTTATTTTAGATTCTGAAAGTGAATCAAAACCATCTAATTCGGTTCAACAAACTAGTGGTCGTTTACCATCCTCAAGTTCAAGCTTTTATTTAGATTTAAATCTAGAAGCATCGACTGTTACATTGAAAAGACCAACATCTGAAGATTTAACAACAATTTCGATAGACAGTAACGATGGAGTTATCGAACAGAAAGAGGTAAATCTAAAATCTCATGAGTGTAACTTTAAAGTATCCGATGATCTTTTAAGTGATACGTTTCAAGTACAAGAAATCAAAGAAAAGAGTGGTTGGCATAAGATGACTAATCTTAGAACTGCGTTTGAAGAAATGAGTGCCTATAACTGTTTAACGTAAGTAAAATATAAAATAGAAGATTGAAAGATAATTATCATAAAAAAATTTTCATTTTATTTATTACAGGTTGGTATACAAGCAGCATGAAGACTCATTAATCAAACAACTTCTTAACAAAGAAGGTTTATCTCAAATTTGGTCTGAAGTTATATTAAACATTGCACATCAGATAGTAGATCATGTCAAGCCTGATCTAAATCACAATGCTGATGATTTGGACATTCGACATTATGTACAGATAAAAAAATGTACTGGAGGCAGCAGAGATGATTGTGAAATAGTATCAGGAGTAGTTTGTACCAAAAATGTAGCTCACCGTGGAATGAATGCGATGATTGCTCATCCTAAAATTTTGTTATTACAATGTGGATTAATGTATCAACGTGTAGAAGGCAAATTATTAAGTTTGGAACCTGTGATGATGCAGGTAAACATATATTTATCTCTTCGATAGACTCCATTTATGTAAAAATAACAAAAGTAATTACAGGAGAACGAGTATTTGGGTCATACGGTAGCTAGAATCACTGCTCTTGGACCTGATATAGTTCTCGTTCATCGATCTGTCTCTAGATTAGCACAGGATAGACTCAGGGAATGTGGTGTTACTCTTATTTTAAATGTTAAGTTAAGTGTACTAGAAAGAATAGCCAGATGTACTGGTGCAAATATAGTAAAAACAGTTGATGCTCATATTAGTGCTCGTTACATGCTTGGTACATGTAAAAAATTTTATTTACGTAATTTTCCTAATGATCGAAGTGAGTATATTATGTAATGTGATTTGATAATAAATACATTTGATAATAAATTACATGATTAAAACTTTTTTTTTTTTTTTTTGATTCAATAGATGGGATAAAAACATTGATGTATTTTGAAGGCTGTGCAAACGCGCATTTAGGATCTACCATCTTACTACGAGGTGGATCTTTACCAGAATTGAAGAAGGTTAAAAATGTTACATCTGTGATGATCTTTGCTGCATATTCCTGGCGTCTAGAAAAATCTTTTCTCATGGATGAATTCGCCAGACCACCTTCTCCAAAAGACAACTCTTTCTTGGATGAAACATTCAAGAAGAATACTTCAGATAGCGATAGTAGTGTGCAATTATTGACTACCAAAGGAAAAGATGATATCGAGACTTCGTCAAATATCGAAAATAACGAAAGCATGAATACCAAAGAGAATATAAAATTATCACAAATTTATGATAGTAGAAATATCTCTGACAATGGGCAGAGTATATATAATACATGTTCAACTAATCGTAACACGTCTACAAAAGATGAAGATATGGAAAATCCCAGTGGAAATGATAATTTATTAAACTCAGCTGCGCTTAAGCAGATATCTTCTATATTAAACGAGGACTGTGATCCTTATGATACTTTGAAATTATTTAAAACAAAGATCCGATCCAACACCAATGATTCAAAGAACTTAGATCAATCTTTTAGAGACACTACTCAAGATGATAGCGACTTAAATGTTACTTTGAATACCGTCAGGGATAACACGGATATACAAAATGATATATCTAATTCTGGAAACAATCTGGACTTAAAATCAGAAGAGCAAAGTAACATATCAAGATATGTAATAGAAGAGAAACGCATTTATGGTGAATCTATAAGTGATCATAGTGATCCACTGCATCAATATTTAAACGAAGATGAAGAAGACGTCTTTAATCAGACTAGTCCAAATGGGCAGTGTCTGAGTGTTGCTGACTTACCATTGTTAAATAAATTTAAGAAAGCTTTAGAGGGTACAGTTCTAAGCATGTCACCTTATTTAAAATTTTCAGTACCTTATTTAGAAACTGAACCTGGAAGAAATTGTGTTTTAAGAACTTTCTTTCCAAGAGAAATCTATTATTCTGAACAGTTCTTAGATAAAACAAAGGAAACAAGGACTAGTAGCGTTTGTGTGGAACAAAATGTACCTGATAAACTTCTGTCTAATTTAAAACTTAAACCTAGGCATCCTTTCATAGAAGCAAAATTAACAACCGATGTTGAGAGTAAAGAAGTTCAGGCACTTCTATCACATTTTAGAGCTTGTGGAAGTCGATTGTATCCAACGAACAATGTTATGATAGAAAAGCAACAGCAAAGTGTACTAATAGAGACTACTGAGCCAAAATCAACCTGGCCAGATTGTTTGGATCCTGTTAACCATCAACGTTTGTCCGTACTGTTCTGTAGCTTGTCACATACTAGCAATAATACTCCATCTTTTTGTGTATATCCTTGGACTGTTAACATGGATCTATATGGGCGAAACGATATAGCATTGGGATGTTTTTTAGAACGTTATTGCCTAACTTCAGAATATAAATGTCGTGCTAAAACTTGTCGAGCGCAAATTGCTCAACACGTAAGACGATTT
The DNA here is from genome assembly GCA_911387935.1 of Dolichovespula saxonica. Taxonomy (NCBI): domain Eukaryota; kingdom Metazoa; phylum Arthropoda; class Insecta; order Hymenoptera; family Vespidae; genus Dolichovespula; species Dolichovespula saxonica. The sequence goes on from OU427007.1 coordinate 421,714, forward strand.
GCTCACGATGGTGGCTGTGTACGAATTGGTTTAAGAGAAATGAATTCTGAACCTTTCGGTCAGGAAAATACTAATCAAATTCTTATGTGGAGCAAGTGTATAAAATGTAAAAGTGTTTCACCAGTCGTACCAATGTCAGACGATACTTGGTTTCTATCTTTTGCTAAATATCTTGAATTAAGATTTCATGGTAGTGCATATACAAGAAGGGGTGCTGACAATTGTCAACATTCTCTTCATCATGATCATTATCAGTATTTTACGAGAAAAAATATGTTAGCTGTATTCAAGTACACAAAGATTTCTCAATGGGAGATTTCTTTACCACCACCTGTTATAAATATTATTTATGATCCAAAACAACATGCTAATGTTATCGAAGAAATGAAAAGCTTGGCTTTAAAAGGGGACGACGTTTTTACATGTATAAGAGAAAAGTTAAGTTCATTGCAAACAGACATTGAAAGTATAAATGTTGCTAAGCAACAGATGATGAAAGATCAACAATATTTCAAGAATAAAATAGAGGAGATACAATTGAAATTAACCTCTCCGACTTTAGAAAATAAAAAACTCGAAGGGAAGATTTCAGAAAAGCAGGTACAAGCTCTTATGTATAGAATCGAAGATGGTATTGTCATATTAAAAAGATTAATTTCTGAAGCTGTGTCTACCTGGAACATAAGGATTTTAGAGATTTCAACTAAAAAGAAAGATGAACGAACGAGAAAGTTCACTGAACGGTCTATGACAACTGGTAGCAGTGGTATGATAGATACTGATGGTTATATAACAGAGGATACTGCATCAGAATCACAATTGGAGGATCTAAGTCCAATGTCAGCTGATTATAATGCAGTGGATGCAATCGCAGTGATACAGAACGATTTGCAAAGTATAGATATCATGGAAAATTCTGATAATGAAATTCCAGAGATTAATAATACTGAAGATATCATTATCACGCAGGGATCACCTAAAATGCATCAGAGATCTTATTCGGATGTTTTACCTTTGACATCGGAAGACATGCCTGATAAAAAGAAAAAGAAGAAGACGATCTTGTCTCAACTATTGCCTTCTATTCCAGTGACTCAACCAATAGCTAATCCATTAGGTCCATTGGAACATACTTTACTTCCACTTGGGTAGATATTACCTAATCAAATAATACAAATGTAATATATCAAACATATAACGCCAATATTTTTTCAGATCTGTTGTACCAGTGGTGGTCTATGAATCAGAGTTATCTTCCATAATAGCCTATGCATTGGATTCTCATGACTACAAACATAGTCTACAAGAATTACTTCGTGTAACAAAAGGTCCAGAATTGAATTCCAGTCCATTGTACAAACGTAAATTTTCTGAGAACAAGGAGAATTCTTCAGAATTAACACAATCAGGAGATTTCAAGATACCATCAGTATTATCTTTCTTAAGAGGCAACAGTCCGAATCCTGCTAGTCCAATAGAGTCTGATAAGAATGTTTCAAGCATGGAATCAACAGTACAAAATGTTAATGTTTCAACAGAAAATGAAGAAGACAAGAAACAAATAAAACAGCAGAATTACATTGAAGTTCAGTTCAACGATACAACGACAAACTTTTATTGTAGGATATACTTCGCAGCTCAATTTGCTGCTTTAAGAGAGAACGTCTTACCTTGCGGAGAAGATGGATATACTAGAAGCTTGAGTAGGACTGTTCAATGGGTAGCTAGGGGTGGAAAAAGTGGAAGTGCTTTCTGTAAAAGTAGAGGTATTTTCACATACATGTACTATTGAATATAAGTTTATCAAATTTCTATACATTTTCCTCGATGATTAATTATTTTCAGACGACCGATTCATTATAAAGGAAATGTCCAAGCTAGAAATGCAAATATTTTTAAGGTTTGCACCAAATTACTTTGCTTATATGGAGAAGTGTCAGCAAATGAAACAACCAACATTACTAGGAAAGATAGTAGGAGTTTATAGAGTATCCTTCAAAAATGATACGACTAACAATGGAATAAGAACGAGTGTTTTGGTAATGGAGAATTTATTTTATAATCGAGAGATCACTGACAAGTTTGATTTGAAAGGATCCATAAGGAATCGACTGGTAAATCCAGATGATATCGACCATGAAGGGGAATTAGTTTTGTTGGATGAAAATTTATTAAACAGTAGGTGTCAACGGTCATGTAAAAAGCTTACTATAATTCTCTCATATCTATAATTCAATTGTTTCAGTGAGCTGCGACTCACCTTTATACATCAGATCTCATTCTAAAGTTGTATTAAACAAAGCAATTAGAAGCGACACCAAATTTTTAGCAGACAATTCTGTTATGGACTATTCACTATTAGTAGGATTGGAACCGAGTTCAGGCGAACTTGTTTTGGGTATAATAGGTATGCCTCTTTTTTCTTATTGTACACAAACATATATGCATACATACATACATACACACACGTTTCACATTTTTTATTAAAAATTTACTAATTATTGCTATTGTATCAGATTATATAAGGACGTTCACGTGGGATAAAAAATTGGAAACAATGGTGAAGAAATCCGGCATATTGGGTGGCCAAGGAAAATTACCAACCATAATCTCACCAGAGGAATATAGAGCTAGATTTATAGCAGCGATGCATCGTTATTTTCTACCAGTGCCAGATAGATGGTCTGATCTAGGCAAAGGTGTTGAAACGATCTGATGAAAAATATAAAGCATAAATGAAAATGAAAATTATACATTTTCGATATTGTCATCGGTATATATCGATTTTATATACATTTTCTATATGAAATGGACACGTATATATACACACATACACACTATATATAGTGTACAGGAAAATAGTATTACTTCAAATCACATGTGATTATATATATATATATATATATATATATATATATATATATATAATATATAACATATATGTGTGTAATATGAAATTGAAAGAATAATTCAATCATGATAGTAATTAATAACTTTTGAATCGAAAACGTATTAAATCTCTAAATAATAATAATAAGCATCAAATTATTATCTATTTCTCACGCATCTGTGATCTTTTAATCATAGTATTAATTTATTAATACATATATATTTGTTTTTTTTGTTATTGCCGATAATTGGTTTATAAAAATATCTCATTGATTCTCAAAACGAAACGAAAACAATGACGGTGTCGTCATTTAATACAAAGGTCTAATGAAAGAGACGCATGAAATTTTTATAGCACATATATGAAAGCACCATTATTAATGTTTTATTTAGATAATCTGTTTGTTTTTTTTCTTCTTTCTCTTTCTAATTTATTTACACGACTCGTTATTTATATATTTAATAATGAAATAAACAATAATAGTGATTAATAATAATAATAAAATTAATAATTAATAATAATAATATTATTTAATTAACGTAATAGCATTCTTGTCTTAATAGCCTACAAGTTACAAACACAAGGAAGATATTAAAGCGTGTACCTTATGGAAAAGAAAAACATTTCTCATCGTACTTCCTTCTCGTTTTATCGCTAATATCTAATAATAATAATTAATAAAAATATAATAGTAATAATAATAATAATAATAATAATAATAATAATAATAATAATAATAATAAATATTTACACAAAAGAATGCAAAGCGAAAAAAGCTGCAGCGAAAGTTCAACAAGACCATCTAATAATATCTCTCAATATATTTGAAAATTCCATTATAACACGCTTTTTTTCAAGTTACAAGTTACAAGTTTCTTGTGGCTTTTCTTTTTTTCTGTTTTTCAAGATCGTAATATAGGCTATTCAATGATACATTTATTTATATATATAAAAAAAGAGAGAAAAAGAGAAAGATCCTCACGTTATTCAATCTTAGTTTTTTCATTATGTGTTAGTGAAAACACATATTTATTCATTCATTCATTCGCACATACATACACATACACAATACGCACTAACATTCAATTTGTTTAGTTTTCTTGCTTACGGCGATTGTTATTAATAACAGCAAGGGGTTTTTATTTTCGTCATTAATATTCGACGGAATTTAATAAAACTAAACTCATGTCGCTATAACTAATGATAATAATAATAATTTATTTATTTGCCGTAGAAGTAGAAGCTGGGATTTCAATGCTGAACGAATTCGAATGTACAATTGATTTATTGATATCCCTCATTGAGATTTGTTTTATGTTGAAAGAATAGAAAAAAAGAAAAGAAACTAATTTTTTGTATATCTGCTAGATTCTGATTAGGTATGGATCATTATCAATTGTTTGCAAGAGGAAAAGAGAAAAAGAGAGAGAGAGAGAGAGGGAGGGAGAGAGAGAGAAAGAGAGAGAGAGAGAGACTGGAATTATTCCATGCATATGATAGGCAGTAACATAATCTCTGTAACATTCATATTTGATTTTTTTTTGTAATTTTTTGTGTTTATTTTATTTTTTTTTGTTGTATTTTACTCTTAGTAAACTGAAAAAAACTGTACTTAAGCACTTTCATTCTGTGGACCCAAAATAAGTAATTTTACTCAATCGGTACATTTTCAATACTACTGGATGATTTTGTCCAAAAAAGAGATAAATAAATAAATAAATAGAGAATTGGCTTTCTATAAAAAAAGAGCGATCTTAACAATTTTACAATCGCGTGACGTTAAGTTTTTTGAATGAAGTTCATATTGAAATAAAAATTGACGAGTTTTTGTTACGATGGCGCCACTTCTTGCCAGTCGAGTTAGACGGCGAATAATTCGAATTTAACGAACAGCCCTATCTCAAATTCCAGCGAATTCTCAGGCTCATGATGAAAGAAAGTCGAGAATTGTTGTCGCTTTTTCGAATTAATTCTTTCGTATTTGCATCACGTGAAGATGAGGGAACCTCCATCTTTCGTACTTTTTACTTTGTTTTCACAGCCTTCCATGTAATCGTTGGAAAGCTCCCCAGTAACAACGAACACGTACGTATTTATACAAGTCTACCATTTTGACATATTCTCAATCAAACATAAAATAAACGAAGTGAAACAGAACAGCGGGTATTTTACGGAGACATTTTGTGAATTCTTTTACACTTTTTTTTTTGTTAAATCATAGCTTCGACGAGCTACTCCCACCGTTTTTACATCAAATCACACACTACACAAAAACTGTGGATTACGTACTATTATTCTCGGTAAACACTAAAGGATATTTTTGTCTTTTATAGTCATAGGAACACTACCGTTCCTTTTAAAAAGAAGAAAGAAAAAGAAAAAAAATCAATGAAGAGAAAAGTAAGGAGAGTAAAAACGAGTAGGAAATGATTACAGCTTTTCGTAAGACACAGCACGACGAGACGTTCGACAAAAATGAGAGTAAGATAGTTTTAAGGAAGAAGAGTATAATAAAAAGGGAAAGAGAAAACAAATACAAAGAAATGAAATTCGAACAAGTCCTAGCAATAGAGACGCTAATGTGATTCTTGTTCGATTACGCTCTTGTCCGGTTTCATTCGGCTTTGCTCGGCTTCGTTCGAATTTGCTCGTACATCTTCGTCGTTAGTCGTGCGTTTTCCGCTAGAGAGGAAATCACGTGGGGGGCTACTACACTGTGCGTAGCCGTCAGTGTATGTATTAGCCGTAGGAGAACCAAGCAATACTTTTTTTGTTTTTTCCTTGCTTTGTGAAACACCATATCGAAGATCGAGCTCTTTCTACCATCTCGTACGATCACTGTCACCATCATCGTCGTCTTTTTTTCTTTTTCTTTTTCTTTATCATCATCATCATCATCATCACAATCATCATCATCATCATCATCATCATCATCATCATCATCATCATCATCATCATCATCATCATCATCATCATCATCATCATCATCATCATCATCATCATCATCATCTTTTTCTTTCTTTTTCTTCTCTACATCTTCGTACAAACGCTTGATAAGGCGTATCCTCCTATCGGCTCGCATCTTCTTTTCACCTTATCTCTGTAATTCACCCAAGCCAAATTGTTGTTGGCTCGGTACAACTTGCTGTTGTGCATTGCCGGAGATGCTACACCGGACTCCGTGGTGCTGCGCCACTGTCGCCGTTGAACTTTGTTGCAACCCGTTTTGGCTCGGAGACATGCCTGAAAGGAGACAGAGAGAATGATATGAGGGAGGGATTAGTAAGAGAGAGAGAGGCAACTACGAGTTTAATGTATGCAACCCCTATGTATACACGCTCGGCGGGGAATGTTTTGGGCTTGCTGCCAACGTTACGAGACTCAAGACTCGATCGTTCCAAAACGTTATATTACACACGTTGCTATGTTCCTTTCTTGTTTGTTCATATATTTGTCTGCGAAGAGAAATGACATTATATATATATGTATATACATACATATATATGTATATATATATATATATATATATATATATATATATATATATATATTTCTATATGATTGATTATTCGCTATTTTCTTTTTTTTTATTCTTTTTCTCTTTTTTCTTGTTTGGAAAAAAGGAAAGAAAGTATAAATTCTTTTTTAAAGGTTAAGTATTATCCGATTAAAAAGGTATATTAACAAAGTTGCGAGATAGACATACGCTATGTTGATTTATACATATCGATAAAATTCAAATATTAATTGAGTTCGAATATATATATGTCTCAATCGGTTTTTATAGACGCCTCGAGCAATTCACGGCATATTAAAATTTAGAATTATAGAGCTGCATTTAAAAGTCAATCTTTTGCAAATCCAATTTTTCTAAAAGGTTGAATTTAAAGGAAAAAATTTTGATTATACAGTGACGCAATTTTAAACGCAACGTAATAAATCATCCCAATATCATTTCGCGTTATAAAATTTATTGGAAGTTAAAGAAGTAGTTTTTCTTTGTTAAACGTAAATCTAATCAAATAATAATAACAATAATAATAATAAATTGTAGAGAAATGCGTTTTGAAACTTCCGTTACTCATTTGCAAAAATCTTCCTTCGTAAAATTTATTTATTTATTTTATTATTCTTTTAATTTTTACTTTATTACCTGTAGGAGTTTTTTCACCAGCTGACATTTTGGAAAATGCTGCCAGCGCTTCCGGAAAATTTGGTGGTGTTGCTGGTGTATTGCACGGTGTGATCTGCAACAAAATATAATAAATATTCTTCATAAATAATTCATAATTCGTCATACACGGATAAATTTAAGGTTAGACAAAATGGTGACAACCCAAAAGTTGGAGTGATTTTGTGAACATTTAACTTAGTAATAAATCAATGCATATATACATACATGTATATTTCGAATGTACCATAAAAATGAAGTAAAAACTCACAGATATGAAGGTCTTAATGTTATCTGTCATTTTTTATTCTAACCATGATTAGATTTCGTTTGGAATGCGATTAAGATTATTTTCCAACGATAACTCTCCATTCTCAAATATTGTTTGAAACAGAAAGGGAATACAGAAATTCAGTTTTCTTTAATCGAACTATATGTGCCTGAGACGAGGAAAGATTTGTTGCGACAGTGAAATTGTCTATGTGTGGGTGCCGTATAAATGAATGAAAGAGAGAGAGAGAGAGAGAGAGAGAGAGAGAGAGAGAGAGAGAGAGAGAGAGAGAGAGAGAGAGAGAGAGAGAGAGAGAGAGAGAGAGAGAGAGAGAGAGAGATAGTAGAACTGACCATATTAGCGGGATTTTTCAAATGAACAAAACGCGATCGTTGGGATATTGCTATCTAAAGGTCATCGACATATACACACCGGATCCAGAACGTGACGTCAGGAATCAGGTGAACGAACACACACACACGAGTATATATAGAAATAAAAACAATACGGAAGGTGCGCACGTCGGTTCGTTCATAGGTTCTCTAGTAAAACCTTGTGAACTAGTTAACGACACAACGTTCGAATGATAAAACGACTTCAGTGGTAAAACAAACGCGGCCTTCTATCGATCGTGCAAATGTGTAACGAAAGATACTTTGTATCAGTGATTCGCAACCATATCGATAAATATACTATTCCATCTCTTATTTTATATTTATTTTAATGAGAATGTTTATTGGAATGAATTAATAGTCACGAGATAGATCCTTTTCTATTAGTGGTTCTCAACCCGATCCTTTTCCATCTCTTATTTCCTATTTATTTCAATAAACTTCCTATACTTCCTATCAAATGGATTATTAACGGACAAATTCAAACTGTTGCTAAGAATAGTAATAATTTTTGAAGAAAAAAGAAAGAAAGAAATAATGGGAAGTTTAAATCGAGAGAACGTTCAAAATGTTGATATCAAAATGGAAATTTTTCACAAATGCTGTTTTTACGATAAAATAAAATTGAGGTTTAAAGAAACAAAATCAAAGGATATTGTTAGGATCAGCATTTTCCCGCTAATCTGGATGTGTGTCGGTCTCGTCCAGTCTTGGACCGAGATTTGGCACACGGCTTATCGGAATGCCACCAACCGAGAATAGTAACACATACACATAGTAACTATCTGTCGACAGTGGTTCTCTTTTTCTTTAACTTCTCTCTTTCCCTATCCCTCACCTCTCTCTCTAACCATTCGCATTCTTGTCTATTTGAATTTCTTGCGCTTTTTTGTTTCTTTTTTTAATGGAGGGGGATAGATATAATGTATACATATGCATATGTATTTTAAATTTTCATAATCTTGTCAATGATAAATAAATAAATTAAACCATCTTCGAGCTTATAAAAGTCGTATCAATATCGATAATCAATATCAATTAGAAGCTAACAAGGTTACGTGAAAAGTCTTATCTCTAATATGTAAAAGAAATGTCGTCTTTTATTATTATATACACAAGTAACGATTTGTTACTAACTTTTTATACTTTTTTATCCTCTTCATAATCAACAAGAAACAATAAATCAAATACATCAATTTGTTCAACCGTTTTCAAATGTGGAACAGCCTTTAAAATCCTTTGGATTTTGATAGCATGCTCTTGAGCGATAAACGTATAAGGTTAGATTTTTTCCAATTATATGGAGCTTCCTGTTAGAACGAACAGTAGGAGAAAATATAAATGTTACTGGATCTTGTTATTATTCTAATTGAAGAAAAGAGAGGAGAATGGACGAATGCAGAGTCAAAGTGGAAAAAGCTTTTACATTTTCAATCAGTATTTTAAATAAATAGTTAATATTTATAATAAAGTATTAATATGTAATACAATTGGTAAATATTTATAATAAAGTATCAGTATGTAATATAATTGTATTAGAGTATTATGGTATTTTGTATTAATAGTATTACAAAAATACGATTAGTACAAAAACTGTTGTTTTAATCAAAATATTTGTAAATTGAATAATTTATCAGTATTTTAAATAAATTATCAATATTTATAATAATAACTCATGAAACTTAATTATTTATATTCACCAGTTATGTTACCTACTGATATGTTATTATAAATACTAAAAAAAATATTTATACATGATCATTTACTTTACAAAATACTTATCATTAATTAATAAAAAAATGACCTAATAGAAATGAATAGATAAATTCAAAATATACAATAATCCGAATTAATATTCGGACACCACTGTACCTGTAAAGTTATTATTGTACATCCCTGTTATTTATGTGATCAATCAATTCGTTGTTTTCTAACCAGTTAAAACACTTATTATAATTGCTAAAATCATATCATATATTTAGCTAATTAATACACTTTTCTCAGCAATCAATGATAAATGAAACAACGTTTCAACAATGTTGACAAAATATTCGGACACTGTACAGAGTATATATCTAATGTTTTTATTTAAAATATACATATACTTTAACCATATTTTCGTTTGTTCAAGGTCATATATTTGCTTCTTTGCTAACTCTTATATAGAAGTATGAGTATATACGTACACATTAATTCTAATTTTTTTTCCTTTACCCGTTCTTCGAAATAGTTATATTTCAACGTTTTCGATGTCTAATAAATTCAATGCTTTATATACCTCTAGGTTACCACAACTACAGTTTTTTTTTAGCTCAAAGAAAATATATATATCGATTAGAAATTAAAAACATTAAAGAGATCCTAAGGAGAGTATAAGAATCTACTAATTTATTTACTTATAGTTATTATTCTATCATTATCACTATTATCACTATTCTTATTATCATTACTGTTATTGCTATGTACGTAAAACTTTCATATCCACAATAACAATGTACTAAACATTTATTATGTATAAAACTAGTTTCATATTATATTATACAAATATATTATATATATTTTTTATTTTTATGTAGATAAAATATAGTAATATATATAATATAATATAATATAATATAATATAATATAATATAATATAATATAATATAATATAATATAATATAATATAATATAATATAATATAATATAATATAATATAATATAATAATCTTGTTTTCGTTATTATTTTTTTTTTTTTAATCACGAGCCAAAGATATACTCATTTATGATACAGACTTCATATATGCAGAAATATACCGAGTTCGTCGAGCAATAAACGAAACAAGAAGACAATAACACATACAGTATAATATACACTACATATACACGTATATACATGTTCACTGCAAATGAAGCTTGCTGCTAACAGCGTAGTTTCAAACGAATAAATTAGCCGGACATTTTCGATTTCTCACAATTGTGTTACTTGACATCTTTGCTTAGCTTGTGTAAGCTCGTAGAAAGACTAAGTTGGGAAACGTTTCCTAATGTGGCAACACGACTTTGATCCTAACGATCAACCGGCCTCTGATCTCAACGCAATTCAACGAAAAAGACCTAAGCGCTCTCTCTCTCTCTCTCTCTCTCTCTCTCTCTCTCTCTCTCTCTCTCTCTCTCTGATCGATTTATTATCGATCGACATTTTGTTTGAATGAGATGATCCTTCGTTCTAATTGTCGTTGATAAACAAGTAATCAACTGGCTTTGCAAAAACAGACATACTTTTTGTTCTATGATTGGATCATGAAGGATACTGGTTAAGTTGGCTTTTTTTATAAATTGTTTTCTTTTATTTTCTATTTATCATATTATGAATATTGTTTCTAATTTTCATTTATAATTTATATAAAAAATATATTATTTGAAAATTTTATTAAAAATAATAGTATATTATGATCTTATTAGAAATATTATTTATACATTTTATGAAAATTATTATCAATATACATTGTTGAAATATTTTGTTTATAAATGTTATTAAAAATAGATTATTACAATATTTCTATATATTACTTATAAACAATTTTTGTAGAGAGTAAGAATTTAACAAATACAAAATTGAAAAATTAAATCTATTTATTTATTTAACATTTTTACATTAAACTCATCGTTAAAAATGTCAGGCATTTTTAATTTAAATTTAATACTGATTAGATAAAAATAAAAATTCTTTTTTCTTTTCAATTTAGCATATAATAGATAATTAAATAATCAAAATTTCCAAAAAGAGAGAAAATTTTTACGTTAATTAATTTCTCCATTGTAATTGCATAAAAATGTAACTTGTCCGAATCGATAAATTATAATGTATTTGTGTGAGTATTAGATCGTAATGTGTTTATTTATAAGTAATTTTGTATAAGAGACGACATGTTGTAAACCATACCAAGATTTTAATTGCTCTGTTACTAATGGTACTATAAATAATGGAAAGACTGTTGAATAGAGCAATGTGAAGAGAGCACGCGCGCACTTCACGAATGCATTCAATGAAATAGTCATGAATTCACACGAGACACAGGTTTTAACATTTACGTTTGTGCCCGAGAGATTCTATTCATACGTATTTTTGTGTTTTGTGTCTCTCTATGTGTGAAATGTATGTGTGAAAGGTGCAGCACAACGTACATACATACATATACATTAACATAAATATCAATAAATGAAAGTCATATATATGTGTATGTGCACACACATTTTTTTGAAATATCGAACTCGATCTTAAATTAAATTTATTCAATTAAAATTTTAATGATATAAAAATCTTAATTAATTAAAATTTAAAATCAAATTATATTTTGATTTAATTAGACATTACATTAGGAATAAATAAAATTATTTTTGCAGAACTCTTCAATAATTATTTTCATCGAAACTTAATTCGCTTTATATCAGCTTGTATTATTTATCGGTCGTGATTATGACGTGACCTTAAGAACAAGGATATGTCGAGTGATAATTATAGTTTTGTTGCGTGTGTTCATAGCGATACTTTCATTGACACACCTCACACAAGAAAAACAAAGAGAGAGAGGGAGGGAGGTAGAAAAAGGTGAAAGCCTAATTGATAAACTTGCAAAGTCATTGTTTATACCAGCAATGTTTACATCGAAAGGAAAAATTATTATCCTATTAAAAATACTTTTGCCTTTTTAATATAATATTATAAATAATATAATGCAAATATTAATAGTTATAATAATAATAATAATAATAATAATAATAATAATAATAATAATAATAATAATATCTAAAAATCACACATAATTTTAATAAATTGAAAGTAGACAAAAACGTCTATAAATTCTACAAAAATCGGATATTTTAAATTCTTTTTCAATATTGCGAAAATTTCTGAATAACAGATTAATAATAGAAATAAATAGAGCCTTGAATATCCATCTCTATATCTTCAGAACAACAACAACAACAACAACAAAAACAATAACAAAAACCACAACAACAACAATCAATTGAGTATATGAGATATATATCTTCGAGTTATTCTAGTCATACACATATTAACCTGTTAAAAGTACATTACATAGTATATAACACACACACACACACGTATGCAGATGGGGTTGGGAGGGAGAGGGAGAGGGAGAGAGAGAGAGAGAGAGAGAGAGAGAGAGAGAGAGAGAGAGAGAGAGAGAGAGAGTAGGCCAATGTGCGTGGGAAATAATCTCGACACTTAAAAGCTGTATCTGCTTCTTTCTCCCGCTCAACTTGAAATAGGAAGTATGAGTGACTAAACCAACTTCCTTTCCTTTTTACAAAGTAGTTTCGGATAATGTCTATTTTTATTCTGATCATAATCGTTAGATAATGAACCTAACAAAAATTCTCACGAACAAAAAAAAAAAAATAAAATAAAATAAAATAATATAAAGAATATTAACAAATGAAAAATATGTATCTATATATTTTTAATAGTATAATATTAAACTAGTCTTCATTTTATAAATATTTCATTTGTATCATTATTGTGTATGTGTGTTTTTATGTTTTAAATACGTAATACAAAAATAATAATAATAAAAATATAAGATATAGTAAAAAAAAAAAAAAAATAAGAGAAAAATATATATTTCTTGTAAATAATATGAAACTAGTCTTACATATAATAAATATTTATCGTGTGTTTAATATTTACATAAAAATTTGATATGCTCAAAAGAAAAAAAGAAAAGAAAAAAGGAGATAGAAAGAAAGAAAAAAAACCTACGTACGAACATTAATTTTTCTCTTCCTTTTTTATCATTTCTAAGGATCCATATAAATCTTATTGAACGAGATCAAGGAAGAAGGAGCAATATTTACAATTCTTAAAATTCTTATATAAATATTCCATTTTTTCCACGAGTGATTCTTTTTTTATATCTTTATTTTTTCTATTCATTTTCATCGATGAATATTTCGTAAGAGGAAAAAAAACAAAAAAAGTCGATTTGTACATTGATATCAAGACACTTCCCGTCACGAATCTTTCGGTTTCGCTTTTTTTTTTTTTTTTTATTCTTTCCCAGACAAAGTTGTTTCTTTAGTGATGGGAGAGTGTAGATCGGTGATGCCGATTATAAATAATTCATAGGGATGCTGGGTAGCAAAGCATCGATATGCAAGACGAACGACGACGGAATTGGCAAGAATAAAAAATTCTTTTTCCCGCTCTCATTAAAAGAAACGAAAGAAGGAAAAAAGAATATACAAAAATATGAAGATGACTCGTATCTATAATATCTTCTATAATATTTTCTCGAAAAGACGAGATTTAATTATTCCATATCTATCTTCGAATTTCGATTAATCGATTATATTCCTTTTCGCTCGAATTTATTAATGAATTAATATCTAGTATTTTTTTCTTTTCTTTTTTTTTAATATTATTTATACATTAACTATTATGATATTAAATGTGTGAACACGAAAATTACATGAATTTTCAGAAGGGTTTTTACATTGAAATAAATTATTAAATAAGTGTCATAGTGTGAAAGGTAAATATATATACATATGTGTACATGTAAACATGTGATAAAACGAGCAAATGGAACCGTGTGAAGGTCAAGCACGCGTTCGAATCGATTTTCTTCTACTCTTCTTACACAAATATACCACGTATAAGTGTATATACATAGTACATACACATAAACATACAACACGCGTATAAGTGTCTAACGTAGAATATTTTTGATTACTTCTAACATACATTATATTTCATTCATAATACAAATTTTTTTCTTTCATTAACGAAAGAAAAATGAAGTGTTAATTAATTATCATAAATATTTTAATAAAATATTTTGATAAAATCTATCGGGTTAAGCATATTAAAAAGAGAAAAAATAATATACCAGTGATTAGTTAGAGAATAAGATTATAAACGTTCATAAATAAAATATTTGTATCGTAAAAAGTTCCAAAAAAAATGAAGAAATAAATAAATAAATAAGATGAAAAATGTGTGTGAACTTACTTGACCAAAAGGAGTACCAGGCTGAGCACAAGCGGGTATCGCTACTTCTTGGAAAAAGAGACTGAGTGCCATCTGAAAGCAAATAATAATAATAATAATAATAACAACAACAACAACAACAACAACAACAACATCAACAACAACAACAACTACTACTACTACTACTACTACTACTACTACTACTACTACTACTACTACTACTACTCTACTACTACTACTACTACTACTACTACTACTACTACTACTACTACTACTACTACTACTACCACCACCACTACAACAATAACAACAATAATAATGCATAAAGCATCTATCTCAACTTGATTTACAACACAATATATATCAGAATTCAAAAGGTAATAATTATTTCTTAAATACGTGCAACAGTATAGAAATTCTTAAATCAATAATATATATAGAACAACTATGTCTGATTAGATTTGGCAATAACTCGTCTATTAAGAACATACCAGCTGATGAAACATTGGAGATATTTAAACGATTATAATAATAATAATAATAATAATAACAACAACAACAATAATAATAATAATAATAATAATAATAATAATAATAATAATAATAATAATATATTTAATGATTAAATAGATAATAGGATTAGATGAAATCTGTCTTTTAAATCCTATTTTACAATTTAGTATTCATTGAATTCTTCGTTCCTAATTGATTAATTTTTGATTCGTAATATTTTTTGTTTTTCTCCTTTAATTTTTTTAATTTGGAAATAAAATCATTTTACAGCTTAGTTGCATATACTGTTCTACGCAATGCGACTGCAATGGAGTTGATAAGTTGCGCGTCTTTCGTGCATAAACGGTCAAACATGAAGGCCGATTTCAAAGTTCCTTTCCATATAAATTCTTAGTTTACGAAGAATCGAGTAAAATTCGTGGAAGAATTATTCAAAGACGTGCCAAAGTTCGTCGATTCACTGATTCGCGTTTATATACTTGGCAAAACTTGATGTCTCTTACGTTATACCAAACGTCCTACCTCCTCCTCCCAATCTCCATTACCACCACCCCTCCCTCTTTCTTGTTCTAATTTCATCAAGAACACATGTATTTCTAATACACAGATAAATATATACATACATATACACAGATATTACACAGATATATGGCTCTTTTAAAATAACAAAAAGATATAATAGTATACCGCGTACGTGCAACACGATCGATATATGTACGTTATAATAACAATAATAAAAAGGCCACTTTGATTATACTTTAGCACGTATAATCGATCGATAAACTATAAGATACTTGTACCATAATAACGATAAAGGAAGCAATAACAATAACAACAACAACAACAATAATAACAATAATAATAATAATGATGATGATGATAGTAATAAATGAACAATTTAATAATATATTTCCTCCGAGTGCAAAACATTTCACATAATATCATACTTGTGTATGTGTATGTATATATATAAATAAAATAATTATTATAATAAATTTAATTTAAGCTACTATACAAATAATATATATATATATATACATATTCTTTTTTTATTTTAATTAAACCGCTTTTCTTTTATTTTTCTTTTCTCTAATTAAATTTCAAGGAAGAAAATAGAAAAAAATGTGTTCGATGCGTTTAAATCATCGTAAAATAATCGTATTTAAATAGTTAATTAAATGAAAAACATAGCGCGACCCACAAATAGGATAAATAATATGTATACGAATAACGTATACGAGGGCTACATTGAACTTTAACTCGTTATGAACACTCGTGTTACGTAACTTAAACGCAAGTGGTAATAAATAACTTCGTTACTCTCGAAGAACATGATTGGTTATTTTCACCGATATCTGCAACGAAGATAGAAATAAGATCCCTTTTTTTATTATTAGACAAATTATTACTATTATTATTATTGTTATTATTATTATATATTGTCATGTTAGATTATTAATATTAATGAGGAAGACTAATTATTAACGAGATGATTTCTGTGATCTCAACGAGAAAAGAAAACTCTTAGTTTAGACCTCAATGCCAGATGTTCAGCTACTACAAAGTCATCGTGAGAAACTAACTTTTTAGATCGTCTCAAACACGAATGATAAATGTATGACACGTGAGGATTTTCTTCTAAAAATTATTATTTAGTTTAATATATTTTGTGTTTACTTTGAAATTTTTTAAATGTGTATACATTAAATTCGTAAAAAAGATGCTGTAAAACGTAAGAAAAAAATGTAGCAATTCGCCTATGGGATTCATTAAAACGTGTGTGTCATAATTAATAGTTAAACGTATTAGTGAGCAACTGGAGAAAGTCCCGAGTCAAATTCAACACATGCACACATACATACGCACAAATTCTCTCTCTCTCTTTCTCTCTCAATTCATTAATTTTCTTATTATGAATAATTAAATTACATATCGCCGTTGTTACTAATTAAGATGATAAAAAAATTCAGAAATCGACTTGATTGATTTCACAATATCCCAATTTATTAATTACAAATTTGTTTTTTTTTAATATCTGAAAAATTTCTAATTAAACGTTCCATTAAAAGAAAAAAATTAATAAAGAAAGAATACAAAAATGATTATATGCATTTTTACGTATGTATATACATTATGTAATGCTATATTCTTATTATATATATTTACTTTATTAATTTTTATATTTGAGATTTATATATAATATTTATATTCTTAACAATTTCCGTTATAAGCGATATAATAGGCTTATTATACAAACGAAGTAATCTTCTGTAAATAAAACAGAACACGCATGAGATCTAATCTCCCTATCTAAGATTTCACAGTATAGACAAGTTAATTAAATTAAATAAGCTTTTGCCTTGTAGTTGATCACATTTATTAACATTTTCATTATTATCTATGCAATATAAATAATAATAATAATAATTCAAAAAATATAAGAAAAATCAGACAAAATTTGTATTATTATCTGCTGATTAATTTTTGATAAATTTTGATCATTAAGATGTATTTTTATTCCAAAGCTTTCTATTAAATACGAATTAAATTACATGGCTGACACTCTGGAAGATCATATAAACTTATTTTTCTAGATACACACACTTGCGCGCGCGCACACACCCACATTATCTTAAAAGTTTATAAACATTCCTTTCCTCGAAAGAAAGATAAACAAATAAAACTTTTTCTTATATCTCCCGTTTACGTTTCCATAATTATTAAATTCACATTTGGAAAAGAATGATTATTACATATCATCGTTAGTCTGACTAGAACAATTGAAAAAATTAGGTCATCGCTTTCGATGACTCATACAATTCAAACACAACATAAACGATCTTTCTTTTTCTACGACGTAATGATAAAATATATAATAACTAATTAAATATAGAATAAACAGCTTCTAAAATAAATTCATTTTTTATTTGTTTCTTTTATAATCATTTTCATTTTCTTCTTGCAATTTTCTATGATGGAATGAAAAAATATGAATATATTGTTTCGTCATTTTTTAACATAAACGTCTAATAATTAATTTCAGTTTTTATTTAATTAATAAGTATTTGATAAGAAGACGATAATTACACGTAACATAATGGAGAAGAGTCTAAGTATCTTCTTTGTAGATAAAACAACACAGATGTGATGAGAGAAAGAATGACTACTATTGTTAACTTCAGTGTCTTATCGCACGCGTGATATTATGTCGTCCAATTATACATATATATACACGCGCGCACGTCCCCCCTCACACACCACGTGCACACATATATACATACATCATACATACATACACGCGCGCGTGTTTGTGTAATTACACATATGTACTATCGTAAGTGTAAAACCTATAATTTTATAATTAATATTAATAACGATTTTATTGTTGGAAGTATTACGTATACTGTGTGTCCTCATCCATAGATATCCGAGCAAATATCTCGCAACTGGTTGAAGCTACAATAAAGTTTAAGTGAAATCTGTACGGCTCAATTAATTACAAAATACATATACACACATTTTTTTTTAATCTTTTCCTATTATGAAGCTCGATATAATTTTTTTTTTGAATATCAATCATTTGCAATCAAGATCATCTAATAAAAAAATTGCTACCATATGTCGTTTAATACGAGATAATTGGTATCTTAACGACTGACTAACAGATCCATACTGTACCGTAATAATTGATGTTATCCAAATACGTTATTTACAAATCAAGGAGTCGTATAATATTTTAATGAGTTGAAGGTCAGTGATCCTGTTGAACACGTAACCGACTTTAAAGTGTCATGTAGTCTGACGATTGTTTATTATGTAGCGATTTAAAAAACCAACTACTTTAATACTGAAGATCTCGTAAACGATATATAGTAGTAATTTTTTAATAGATATGATTTTTATTACAGATGATCGATACCATATAAATATGAAGAAAGAAAAAAAAAACAATATTTACATGCACTTTGTAGCTGACTATGAATTGTGCAAAGTTCTCTTATTAAACTTTTGTTTTTTAACTTGAATTACGTGATATGTATGTATATACTAATATCTTTGTAATATATAAAATACCATAATACTAATAAATATCTACGACATTTAAATAAATGATATCAAAGAAATAAATAATTCTATTCTAAGCAAAATAATGATTAGAAATAATAATATATACGTAATCATTTTGTTGATTAAGATAAGCAGAAGATACGCAGATGTTTCTTCTCTCTCTCTCTCTCTCTCTCTCTCTCTCTCTCTCTCTCTCCCACCCTCCCTCTCTCTCCCCCCTTCCTCAGCAAGTGACATAAACGTTCGAAATATATGACTCATTGTCAGAGTGAAAACATTACCCAACCAGTTTACATATGTATATATGATATATTATCCTTCGTTTGTTTCCTCTTTCTTTCTACTTGTAAAAAAAATCATGTTTATATACAAACTGACATACTCTATACCAATGACGCCAGTTCTTTTTGGACCGGTGGCTTAAAATCATACAACAAAATTTTCTACTCACCAGTCGCGGGTTAAATATTTGAATCGAGTAATTTAAAAAAAAAAAAAAAAAAATAAAAAGAAATTCTATATTTAAATGTGCCATCTTAGAGTAGAAAAAGAAAAAGAAAGCAAAATCGAAATTATGTAGTGTAATTTTATTTAAAACTGGCGCAAAATTTGCTGTCGCTTTCGAGATGATAATTTTTCTATATAAGGATAGTTTAAATATTGCTACAAAAACAGATAATTAAATTTCTCTAGACACACTTTGAGATTCTATTAATAATATTCTACTAATCTAATAAATAATTTCAAGATCTTTTTTTGTGTTTCGCAAAGATTTTAAATTTCATTTTTTTTTTTAAATAATTCATAAAACGTTAAACTTTTAGAAATTCACAAGTCACTTCTCTCGTAAGTCATAATGACCCACGAGACAAGAGTTCGCCATTGCTGCTCTATATAAACACGCACACATTCAATAAATTTTTATTATTGAATTATTTCTATAATAAAACGATTGCTATTTTGAAAGGAATGAAATATTCACTAAAATTTTTATATACGTTTCTCTTTGTATAATATACGCTACGATAGGAATTTTTTCTCCTATAAATGGAAGTAACAATGTTATTTTTATCGAGAGAAAAATATACAAAGAAAAAAGAATTAAATTACTTCAATTAATCGCATAAAAGATGTATAAATAAATATCTTCTTTTTCTCTTATATGATCCTTTTGCATTGTGAATATATGGAAAAATTGTTAAGAAAATTATTTAAAAACAATCGATCGAAGGTCGTTTCATTTGAAAAGATATTTTCTCTTCCTCTCTCTCTCTCTCTCTTTCCTTCACACGTAAGAATCAACGGACCGATCGATGCCTCCTTCCCTTTCCCTCCCGACCACTCTCTCTCTCTCTCTCTCTCTCTCCCCATTTCTCTCTCATTCGTTCTCGACGAAGAGTCGCCACAGTCGACGTCATTCTACTCTTACACATTCTCCAGAGTAAACAAAGCCGCAACGTGCACGCGCGCGAGCTCTAGCTCGTGATTAGAACTCTATCTACATATTTGTTTCTCTCTCTCTCTCTCTCTCTCTCTCTCTCACACTAACAAAGTGCATCAACATGAAAATAAAATAGAAGAATAGATTATTCAAATAAATATTACAACAATAATAAAATCAACGAATTCAATTCGTGATCGATAAATATTTTCTTTTTTTCGTTTTACAAATAAACCGACACGCAATAATTTATGTAATACAATTGACAGAGAAAGTAAAAATAAATAAGTATATATATATATATAAATACTTGTAATTTTTCTCCTTTACGATTTTTATGAATGCCACTATAAATGCCGTTTATGACGTGTAAAACAAAAAGAAAAAGAAAAAAGTGATAGACAGAGAAAGTTAAAGCGACGACGACACGATAATAATAATAATAACAATAACAATAACAATAACAATAACAATAATAATAATAATAATAAAGCAAAAGTTCCCATGTACTTATGTACGATAATAATATTCCATAACAAAAAGTATTACATATGCATATGAATATCTACCTAGTATCTATAAATTTGTATATATGTATATTATCTATATAGGAAAGCAAGTAGAGTCGCCACCGTATGCGTGTTGTCGCTTTCGTCGTCGTCGTCGCCGTCGTCGACGATGTCGTGTCGGCCATTTTCGCAGCTTTGTTTACGTACACGAAGTGGCATCGAACGCGTATGAAGTAATGAAAGAGAGAGAAAGAGATAGAAAAAAGAGGGAGGGGGGAGAGAGAGAGAGAGATAGAAAACAAAAGGAAAAAATTCAATGAAATAGTTGTACAAACATCTTACAGTAGCACTTGAGCTTACCTCGAATTGCCAATGAGTAGCTTGTAAGAATTGTCTTGCTTGTTCTCTAGCACAACCGGCAGCCAGTACGAATTGATTGATCATTACTTGCTCGCGAAGAGGGTCCATCTTTCTTTCTTTATTTATTTCTCTTTCTTTCTTTCTTTCTCTTTTTCTTCTTCTCGTATCTTCGTAGTCACGTTTTAATCGTTTCTTATTATACTATCGGAGGTTAGAAATTATACGAAGGAAATCGAACGGAGAAGAGGGAGAGAGGAAAGAAGAAGCTGGAAAAGAAAGAAACAATATGTAAATGGAAGAGAACACGCGAGTAGATGGGAATACCGGCTCGCAACGCGTCCGTCTTCTCTCTGTCTCTCTTTCTCTTTCTATACGAAGAAAGAGATACGCAACCACTGTCTTCCCTCTCTCTCTCTTTCTCTTTTCGCTTTGTCTTTCTCTCTCTCTCTCTCTCTCTCTCTCTCTCTCTCTCTCTCTTTCTTTTTCTTTCTATAGACTAATTAGTCGCACGACAAAACTCCTATGTTTACAGGATAAGCGCGAAGACCGAGTGCCGGCGAGCCTCTTGTTTTCAAAACTAAACTCATCGCCGACGGCCGATCGACGACACGACGACGACGAGCTGGGACGAAGCGCGAGGGACGAAGAAGGTGACGTCACACATTGGCTCCTTCTCTAACCAGCGTGCCACCTCCCTCGTGTTTGGAGCCGTTCCGTTTGCCGTACCGACCCTCTCTCCCCACCACTTCTTTTTCTTCTCTCTCCTTACCGCTCCCCTACTCTCTCATACTCTTCATCAAGACTCCGATCGATCACGAGACCGTATTATATATTACGTGAACAAATGTAATTTTCATGACGAATAATCGTTCTCTTTTTTGTCGATTAGATATTTTTCTTTTTTGTTTCTCTTTTTTTCTTATTTTTTCTTTCTTCGTAATATTTTCTTTAAATATTTATTCACAATTGGTTCGATCATTTTCGCGCCATTTTAATGATGAAT
This sequence comes from Dolichovespula saxonica, assembly GCA_911387935.1. Taxonomy (NCBI): domain Eukaryota; kingdom Metazoa; phylum Arthropoda; class Insecta; order Hymenoptera; family Vespidae; genus Dolichovespula; species Dolichovespula saxonica. Next base: position 444,329 of record OU427007.1, read on the forward strand.
TTGAAAGTGTGCATACGTTTAGTGAATCCGATTTTATTTCGTTGTGTAACGATTTGTTATTGAGTACATATATGGGAGGTATAATTATTGGTTTGACTGATGAGTCGTAATTCGATTAGGTTATCTACATGCATAGAGTGTGCGAGACGACCTCTGCATTTTAAAACTTCCAACAGAGAAATATCGAGGCGTCTGCGAATGACAGCTCAAGTTTATGGTATTTTATAATTTGTTGAAATGGAGAAGGAGAAGGAAGGGAATGATGATTATTATTTGGAATTATCTTCTGATCCTATTAAATTTGAATCCGTTAGCTGTTTTACCAATGTTTTTTTCGATGACTCTAAACAGCAAGTGAGTTTTTAATATGGCGTTACTTTTGTAATAATTTTTTCATTTTATAACCCCACTTTATGTTTTTCATTAAGGTCTTTGCTGTTCGATCTGGGGGTGTCACTGGTGTTTTGGTCAAGGGACCTAATCAAAATATAATATTTAGAATGGAGGATAAAGGACCGGTGATCTCTATAAAGTTTTCTCCAGATATGAATATACTTGCGATACAGCGTACAAACACATCTGTAGAGTTTATGAATTTCTCTCCGTCTCATGAACCGGATGGTATAGAGTATTCTCAATCTTGCAAGGGAAGGACTGCCATTATATTAGGTTTTGTTTGGACACATGGCAATGAAATATTATTTGTTACCGATCAGGGAGTAGAATTGTTTCAAGTAAGATCATTATTAACAGTTAGATATGTTATTATTTCATGACATGATATAAACGTTTTATTCTTGTAGGTAAATCCAGAGAAACGTATTACTAAAATACTGAAATCTTCTAATTTATTGATTAATTGGTTTGTATTTTGTCCTAAAAGTTATTTGGTCTTGTTATCTACTGGTACAGTAGGAAATTTAATGCAAGCATTACATGTAACGCCTGGCAACATTCAAAAATTTACCAAATTTGAAAGTAAGTTGAGCAATGAGACCTTGTGTATATTTACCATAATATAGAACTTGTAGATCTGAATGGGAGCCATTTCAGTGGAATCTAGTACAACCAAGCCAGGAAAGCTAGCTGTCTCTGAAAGAGATGTGGCTTTAGCTGTTTTATACGGGACACCTTGTATTATTGTTTTGCGACATCAACCAGGAGCCAATCGTTCTATTGGAACTGCTTTTGTATATGTATATACTATTCATAAGTAAGATTTTTATTGCATATTTTATGGAATTTTATCTAAATGAAAGCACATAATTTATGTAGATTATATTTTATAGGATGTTGACGATTAAAAAAAGTCATATTCTTAAGCTCGATGCCAGTGGACGATTTGCTATTAATGTTGTAGACAATCTTATTATTGTTCATCATCAAGCATCGAAGGTATATGTTCTATATGTATAATAGTATTAACTTCGTTTCACTCAATGCAATTATTTTTTATAGACATCAATGATCTTTGATATAATGTTGCCTGGTGTAAGCGATGGTACTGTAATACATCATACTAGTGTAGCATCAGCAAAGTCTATTAAACCATACAATCTTGTTGTCCCAACTTTGTCAGAGCCTTTGTTACAGCCTTGTCAACTATGTATCCTTTCAAATTTTTACTTTACAATTTCATTGTTTTAAAGATTAAAAATATGTTTTTCTTAATATGGTATAGATTCCCCTAATTGGGTAGTATTTCAACCAAATATAGTGATTGATGTTAAGTTAGGATACTTATGGTATGTCTTTTTAGACATCACTATTTATTTTACTTTAAATTAATGTTTTGCATGTTTATTTATATATTTACATTGTACAGGTACATAGAACTGAGGTTGGAAGTATTAATTAAATTTATTAAAGACAAAGTTTTATTAGTAGAATTTCTTATGCAGCGATCTAATGCAAAACAAATTTTGATACAAGTATTACAGCAATTTATGACTGAGTTGCCAGTAAGTTTAATGGATATTCCAGCGATTTTTGACAAAATAAACCCTGTATACAGAAATTATCTTGAAAAGGAAATACAGAATCAAGTAAATGAGTTATAATTTTACATAAATGTTAGACTCTTATTTTTGGTTGATTGAACTATGTATTATCAATATTTGTTTAGATCGGTACACCTCTTCAGAATAATACAAAAAATGGTAGTACTACTACAGAGAATTACAAGTACAAATTAAAAATTGAACAAAGTGATATGTATAGTATCATTTTGCCAAAATTCCCTGAAAATACTATAGAACCAAAAATGATAGTATGGGTCCTCCTAGAATATATCAGGTGTGTACATTGAATAATAAATAACAATCATGCCAACTGTTATAATAGGTGTACAACTTTGCTTCCGCCGTTTTTTCCGAAATTCTAGGCTTTATTAAAAACTGGTTATACACTTATGATTCAAAGTATTGTCCTTAGCTGGCCACTACTTTCTCCCATCTTTCGGGAAGCGTACGAATCCCGCATTGAAAAAACCGGTCATCTTTTGAAGCGATCCATGAATCGAAAACAGCGGAAGCAAAGTTGTACACCTAATATTTTGAGTTATATTTAATGCATTATGGATATTATTAGGTCTTTAACAGAACATGGAATCCCTGTGGAACATTATTTACATGAGTTAGTTATCACAACCTTGGTACATAGAAAAGCATATTATCAACTGCATCAATTATTGCAATATCATGTTGTAGCTGACTCGAAACATTTAGCTTGTTTATTGCTGTCCTTAGAAAATTTATATCCAGCTGCTCATCAATTAGCATTGGATATGTTAAAACGATTAGGAAATGCACATGAAGAAATAATTGAAGTACTTTTATCAAAAGGACATATTTTAGCTGCTCTTCGGTAAGGAAAAATGCCATGAAATTATTGCAAAATTGTTATATTAATTTATATATGTTTTAGATATGTCCGTTCAGTGGGAATGGTAGATCAGATATCGGCTCGAAAATTTTTAGAGGCAGCAAAAGCTTCCAACGATGCCACCCTTTTTCATTCAGTCTTCAAATTTTTTGAACAGCGTAATTTAAGGTTACGTAATACAACAGCTTTCACAAGAGGAGAACATTGTCAACCATATGTTCTACATTTTAAATATTTGTTTCAAGGGACGGATAATGGATGTAATTCCGATACAAACTCTAATGTTACTACAATCTCGTCGTAAGAATTGTCACTGTGATCTCTATATAATAAGAATATAGATTTGTGTATTTAATTATGATGTTTTAGGAGATTTATAGGAATGTCAATAAAAAATAATTTTCATAGATTGTTTTTAGAGCAACACATAGATAATCAATAAAATGAAAAAGTATGGCTACAGTAATCCATTTAAAATGACTTTATTGATATATTCAAATCACTTTTGTATTTTTCTTAACATTTCGTTAATAAACGTTATACAATATTGATTTTGCTAATATATAGCTCTCTTATTTTATTATCAATGGACGAACTTAATTTTGGATTAATACAATATATGTAACAATATGTTAATATTGTATTATGTTATGTACTAAATGGAATAGTTAAATTGTATGAAATTAATATACATTGATCTTAGCACACACACACACACACACGCGCGCGTACATTCAAAATAACAACACCTGAGATTAAAGTAATTACTTTATCGCGTGAGATGAAAAATAATAGTTGAATAAACTTTTAACTCAGATTTCATTTTGAATAATTCTTCTGGTTATTGGTACAATTTATTTACTGATATAAAACATTTAAATGATTAATTTGTAATTATATTTCATAAAGAAATACTTGAGATTTTGATTATTAAATTAAAACCCCGTGGACTTACTTATTTAAATGTACATATATTTTTCTAATCTAATCGAAGAGAAGGAAAAATGTGAAAAACTAAAATTAAATTTTTATTATTTTTCGTTTCCTTTTAAAAATATTAAATATAGTCTTCATAGCGTGCAAAGAATCAATAGTTGTGCTTACATTTAGAAGAACAGTAAAACATGAATTAAAATTGATTAAAGATATTCTTCCTTTCTTAGTAACATCATATTATTAATTAATTACTTAATTAATTTGTTTTTGAGTTATGCTGACTTCTTTAATAATCAAACGATTCAAAATCGGTTTTTTTTTGTAGAATTATTTCTTAAGCTCGATGGTAAATCAGTACTTCACGGTTTTCGCCGTTTATCTTGGTCCGTACATTGAGATCATTTTTCATAGTAAAAACAAGAATAAAAATCGCGTTCGTTTATCAATTTATTTAAACGATAAATTACCGATTCTGATTCGCTTGATTTATTTAAAAATCTTGTTAAAAAATTCTAGTAACTGTCCAAGCATTTTCATAAGAAAATTCACCGATTTTCCTTTTCAAGGTTTCCTTTACCTCGTTTAAATATTTACGCTAGGATTTTGTGTACGTAAAAGTATATGCATAGTGCATAAAATCACATTTTTTCTTTACAATCATTTTTGATAAGGTAAGATAGTGTGAAAAAAATTAATTATTATGGTCTAATTCTTTCGTTTAAAATCATTTTCTGTTTCAATGAGTCCAATCAATTTTTATACGTTAAAATTTTCTCCATCTTTTCTATTCGTTCTTACAATCTCGCTTAATTTCGACCAATCAGCGACATCGTATTATTAGTTAGAGATACCGACAATTTACGAAAGTAATCAAATCATTAATTTTCAGTTCTTCATAACGATAACTTATATGGAATTTTGTATTAATTAATTATTGTTTATTAGCATAAAAGAATAAAAAACATAATTATTATTTTAATATTTTGTGTATATATATATATGAATATTAATATTTTGTATATATATCAACGAACGCGCGAAAAATCTTACTTTTAAGATTCAGCCAATAGAAAGCTTCGTTACTTTGATTTAACATGGTGAACAGCGAAGTACATATATCTTTGAAATTAGTACGAAGAAAAGTTTGGAATTTCTTGATTTTATCTAACTAATTAATATTTTGTTTATAAATGAATTGTTTTCAACATGTTCGTCAACAGCCAATAGGAATTCATATGCTTCTTACGTTGTATTATTTGTAATAGTTCTAAAAAGACAGACAGGTAATTAGCGTATAGCATGTGTCTCTCAAAGATTGAATTTCTTCTTTTGATTTGTAGCTTAGCCTTTTTCATTAACTTAAATATTAATAGAGAAATGTAATAGCTTAATATAGTAATTAGTTATATACATGTATGTATATATATATAGAGGTTAAACGTTTACATATATATATATATATATATATATATATATATATTTATATATGTATGATATAATAGTATTTGGCGTCATCTACGAGCGCCATATTGTTCGTGAATTTCGAACAATTACGAAAGATTACAATAGATCACAACAGGGCCGGCGCTAGTTGGTGCTTAACTCCCTTATGCAAGAATTTATACGGGACCATAGAATTATTTTTATTACTTGGTTATTTTAATTCCATTTTAAAATAGATATAATTTAGGTAAAAATATAAAATATTTAAGGTCAACATTAATATGACATAATCAAAAAATAAGCAAAATCATTTGATGTGAACTCATCAAATGTTACTTCATGATGTTTATAATTTTTCGACCTCGAAAAATTCGTTTTTAGGGAAAATATTAAAAAATTGTTTATTATATGTATGTAGGTGCATTTGTCATTGCACTTTTGAAATCGAGTGACGCTCTTTATACGTTGCATAGGCCGCTCGACCCTGGATCACGATCACGAAATTTTTCATTTACATAGTTATACCCGGGCAATCCGCTTGTTTTGCGATATATAACTAACAAATACGACAAATTAAGATGAAAAATATTTTTAAAATACGTTAAGAAATTGGAAAGCGACATCAAAGATCCTATTGGACGACAGTTTTCTATTATTTTTTTTTCTGTAATCTCTACACAAAGTTACGCAAGTATGTTGAGACGATCATCAGTTTGTTTTTTGTTTTTTTTTCATCGTTTTAAATTTCTTAACTATTTTTTTATTATCATAATTAATTATACTTAATTTCATTTATTATGATCAATAACGTCGTCTTAGAACGATACACACGAAACGGATCAATCAGTGTCGTTGAAATATTTATGCTTTCTTTTCGTTTTTTCTATCGAGATGAATCGTTTTTTATTATTTATTAAATCATCGATTTTATTATTACATCGTATTTTGGATAATTTACATGTGTGTGTATCGTTATATATATATATATATATATATATATATATATATATATAGATGACAATTTCATATGATCAATCAATGAATAAGTATATGAGATTCTTGCGGCGGAATAAAGACGAGATAAAAAAATTTCTAACGCGTACACACAATTAACAATTATTGGAAATTTAATTATTGAGAAGCTCTCTATCGCATTAAAATGTTGAAGTACGAAAATCGCATACACACACACACCCGTTGTATGTATTTAATTAAAACGTTTTACTAAGTATTCGATTAAGCGTATTCGTGATTTAACAAGGATATTTACCTTGTCGACGACACTCTTAATTCATCTTTATCTTTTTCTTTATGTTTACACATTCATTATTATTTTTTCTTATTTATATTTGTTTTCTTGCACATCTTTTTTATATATGGGACGGTTAATTATAAACTTTAATTATCAAGTATATTTATATTTAATAATAATAATAATAATATATATATATATATATATATATATATATATATATATATAAGCTTATTGTTTTTTCTTTTTTAGTTTTAGTAATTTTTATTATTTCAAACTTTAATATGCTTGTGATGCGTGAGCGATTAATTTTATCTCCCGAGTTAAAAATTTTGGGAATGGATTTTGAGTTTAGGTTGATAAATTTAAAACAAAGTATAAGGAAAATGGAATTAAATAAAAAATAAGAGATTCACTTAAATACATACATGTAACATGGAATATCTTAATATTTACGTGAACAATACAAGTTGAATAATTAAGCAGTATTCAATAATAGCGCATAATGGCACATTCCATTTACGCACCATTTGTTACAAATTAATTATAATGTGCTCCTGACTGTTATATATAATGTCAGAAACTTTGTGTTTGTCGACTTTTTGTGTGTTCCTAAATATCGACTATTTTGTTAAGTTAAATTTGTTATTAATTATTAATTCATTAACGAGGTGCAATTAGTTATTTTATTTTATTTTATGCACGTTGATAGATATATCATTTTTTTTTGTTTTATTCATTTACTTTTTTTTATCATCAAGCAACCATCTAATCAATCAATTCATTAATTATTTAATTCCTTTTTCTCCTCAAGAGATACAAATTTTATTTTTTTATAATTGGTAATAAAAATAATTAGTCTTTATAGTTGTCAGAAACTTTGTGTTTGTCGACTTTTTGTGTGTTCCTAAATGTCGACTATTTTGTTAAGTTAGATTTGTTATTAATCATTAATTCATTAACAAGGTGCAATTAGTTATTTTATTTTATGCACGTTGATAGAGATATCATTTTTTTTGTTTTATTCATTTACTTTTTTTTATCATCAAGCAACCATCTAATCGATCAATCCATTAATTATTTAATTCCTTTTTTCTCCTCAAGACATACAAATTTTATTTTTCTATAATCGGTAATAAAAATAATTAGTCTTCGTAGTTAACATTTTAATTATTATTTATCTTGTACATCAATCTGTTCTACGTAGTTCTCTGTGTATATTGTATATGTCTATAAGTTTGTCTTCGTGTTTTTGACTTGATCATGTTGAATCGACCGTACTTTTTCAATCCCATTTGTGCATCGGTTTTCTTACATTTTAACGACAAATTTTTTTCCTTTCTTTTCCCTAAATATTTAACTCTTTGCACTCAGCGTATTGTTTTGCGTCTGCAGGATAATCCAAAACCCTGGAGACATTTTTTTATATGACAACAGATAAATAACACTTGTACGAAAGTTATATATAAAATAAAATTGTTATATCGAAATTTATACAGATTTTTATTAATATAATTATAAATGGTCAATGTCACAATTGGAGTAATGATTCAGTGCAAAGGGTTAATATTTTTAAATATGCCTCTCGATCTTGTCCTATCGATCGTTTCCATTATTTAAGCATTAATAATCATCAACATTTCATGGAAATATTACAAATATTAATATCCTGATAATAGTCGTGTTTCTAAATCTATAGATACGAATAAATGATTTTTTGAATATTTTTTGGAAAAATTGTGCATTAAACGGAAGGTCTCCTTTTTATTATTATTAATATTATTATTATTATTGTTATTGTTATTATTATAATTATTAATTTCATGTATATATATATTATAATATCATTTATATATATATATTTATATTTATATTTATATATAATAATACAATAAGAGTAAGATTTCAAAGCTTAGGATGCTTAGACTAATTAGATATATACCAACGATGTTCTCTATAATATTCTCTACAAGGTATTTTGATATATTTTCTTTAATATATATATATATATATATATATTTTTTTTTTTTTTGCTTGCAATGACAAAAGCGAACTTCGTTTAAAATCTTTATTTCTCTTCGTCTTTTTTATAGGTTTCTTTTCTTTTTTTTTTTCTTATTATAGAAGAAACGATCGAACGTTTAAACTATACGAGAGAGAAAAAGAGAGATAAATAGATAGATAGATAGATAGATAGATAGATAGATAGATAGATAGATAGATAGATAGATAGATAGATAGATAAATGGATAGATAGATAGATAGATAGATAGATAGAGAGAGAGAGAGAGAGAGAGAGAGAGAGAGAGAGAGAGAGAGAGAGAGAGAAATAAATTACTCTTTTCCATTTTTCTCTTTCGTTTCTCTCTTTCATAATCTATAATGTCATTTATTTATTCTCTCTCTCTCCCCACCCCTCTCTCTCTCACACACACACACACATATGCGCACGCACGGACGCACATACACACATTCAATATATTTAGCTCACTTTATCGTATACGTCATTACTATTTGTTTTACATATATCCATCTATTTTATACAAAGTAATATTACTATTAATATTACTTTTGTAAAACAAGAAAGCTTATTATACAGAATCTGTATAGATCATATATCTTTTTCTTTCCTGGAATTAACTTACTTTAGTTTCCTTTTATGAGCTTTCAATCGTTTAAATAAATTCCCTTTTGTCGTAATTTTAATTTTAAACAAAATCCCCATTTTTTTACGTATAATTTTAACATAAAAACAAAAATTTTCTTCTAGTTCAATTTTAATTTAAAAACAAATTCTTTACTTTTCATTTTTAAGTAAAAAAGAAAATTCTCTTTTATTTTGACTTGAACTTGAATTTTAATTTCAAAAAAGAAAAAATGCGAATTTTGTTTTTTTTTTTACATAAAATAAATCCATTGTTTTTAATTTTACAGGACAAAAAATTAAAAGACGTTTTTTCCTTTCTGTTTCATTCCTCTGTTTTTATTTCTTTTTTATTTCTCTTTGTAATTTTATTTTCTTCAGATCTTCAAAATTTGAGATCCATTTTTTTCATTAATCACGTGACTCTTATTGATCCTGACTAATAGTAAGTTCGGCGAGTCGACGGTCAACAAGATTATCTTTCGAAAACGAACTAGAACATGACATCACATTAATTTCTTTTTCTATCTTTCTTTCTTTCTTTCTTTATCATTCTTTATCTTTTTCGTTGGATCGCTTTAAGAAATGTTGCAATCGTCCGCATTAGAGTCTCGAATTTGTTGCTTTGTTTTTCTCGAGGCACGTCTGATCAAACTACGACTTCGAGGTTTGCTTTTCACTTCCTCCGTCGTGGTTACCACGTTGACATTTTGGGTAGCAACCAGTTGTGGTTGAGGACTTCCGGAACCGGCACTTCCTGATCTGCTTCCCGGGCTGCCAGATCTTTGAAAATTATATAAAACAATATTAGGGGAAACTTTATATTGATTCGCATCACTTCTTAATATATAAATATAAAAAAAAAGAAAATAAAAAACGAAGAAAAGTAGACTCCTAAAAAAATAAAAATATTTTGTTTTAATATTTATTAGATTTATATTTATAAAATTTAATGTTCATTAAATTTAATAATATAGACAATATTTTATTTGTTTTATTAATTAAAAAAATAAAAAGAATAAATAAATAAAAATAATAGAAAATAAGAAAAGATGAAAGAAAATTAATATGAAAAAAGAATGAAATAAAAAAAGTAAATAGTAATTCTATACTATATATATTTATATATATATATATTTTATATGGGAAGGAGAGTGATGGATGAGGGAGCTGGAGAGAAAAAGAGAATGATTAGGGAATAGCGATTTCTCTCTCTCATTTAGTCATTTAGTCGTTTTTAGCTGTTAAATTGTTTTTTTTATGTTGTTATTTTGTTACTTGGTTTTTCTATTTTATGTTATTTGATTAGTATTTTATATTATATTGTGTAGGTTAATTTATTAAGTTGACTAGTATGTAAGATAATTGTAAGTTATAAGGTAGCTTTATATATATATATATATATATATATATATATATATATATATATATATATATATATATAAATGATAATACATAGAATTAATTAATACAAATTATAACAAAACAAATAATATTTAAAACAATAATTAAAACAAATTAATAATACATAGAAATAAAAATAAAATAATTTTTCTTTTCATATTCGTTTTTCCTTTCTTTCATTTTTTACATTTTCATATTACTATTATTTAATGCAAGGTATAAGCCAATTTATAAACAAATTATTAAAAACTGTTTCCACGAAGAAAGTTCGTATTTAATTGATGACAAGCTTAATTGTATTATGCTTTAAGTTATTATAACATATTTATAATGATGATGATGATCAAAAAGTTCGTTATACAAACATTTTAAGAGTTTACTTGTTTAGTTTAGGGAAGGCGAGCAGCTTCAAGATTAGTTGATCGCTTAATGGAAATACATTCTTGTCGATTGATGTAGGACGTACAATAGATCGCAATTAAACGGAAGTCTGCGAGCGAGAGGCAGTTAAAACTTGTGATTGAAATTCCGGAAAAGAATTTTCGCTCACACGCGCGCGGTCGAGCTGTCGCCCGCGCATATTCAGCTTTTATTCGTTGAGACGAATACATAAATACCTTTTGGAATGTTATAACTGCTTTTCATATTACATCGATAAACTCGAAAAGTTTATGATACAAACGAAAAGTTAATGATAAAAACGTTTTTTTCCTTATCTTCTTTTAATTATTAGTATTTAGGTTGACAGATACGTGTACTCTCATTAATCAATTGTTTTGTTTTTTTCAAAATTATAGCTTATTTGATGAGTGATAAAATTGTGAATATTTCTTAATAGATTGAGAGCTTATTCTTTGTTACAGATGTTTTTTTTTAAATATACGATCATAATTTTTTTTAAATAAACGATCATAATTTATAATAAAATACTATCTACGTAACACAAGTAGTCGATATTATTTTTATTGATCAATCTCGACGCAATCCTGCTAATTGAATTATTTATGTTGATCAAAATATTCGCATATACTAACCTCATGTGTTTTAAAAAATACTTATCAATTATTAATAAAAATATTGATTAAATAAATAGAAGTAATTTGTTTTCTTTTTTCTTGATGAATAATTAAAAATATTTTCAATATTTATATACCTGTCTACATGTTTATTATTTCTCTTTCTTTTTTTTTAGTGAGGAACAATGTTACTTCCGAAATGGTCGTTTGTAACGTCACGATATTTTTCCAATTATAACGTAGCAATAGAAAAAGAAGAAAAAACAAAAAAGAAAAATGAGAAAAAAGGAAAGAAAGAAAATGATTGTACGTCAACGTTGTTGAACTAGTTTGCAACTAGTGTTTCGCGGTTCATATTGGCGTGCAAATTGACACGGTTGTTCACAACCGTGTAACAATGGATACACTCCACGTAGAATCCGTTTGTTCTTTAGATCCGTGTTAAAAAAAAAAGAAAGAACTTGTTTAAATTAAAACCGGCCAAGGCCGTTGGAAAAATTTCTTTAAAAATCATAAAACCATATAATTTTATATACCTTCGTGAACCATAAGCCGAACATCTCCGTCTCAATCCCGATTCGTCAGAATCTCCAGTTGGATTTTTTGGTACGATTCTTGATAGCGTTACGAAACACCTAAATATTTCCTTTATATTGTAATCGTCTTTAGCTGAACACTCCATCACCTTTGCTCGAAGTTTCGGTAATTCACAGAAAAGCCATTCGCTTACATCCTCGATCGGTACTTCTCTTCGTGTTGCAGCGAGATCATGTTTGTTACCAGCTACTACTATTGGTACTTCCTATTTGAATATAGTTTTAACTAAATAGAAAATGAATGTATAGAACCAATGGTCTAGGCATTAATCCTAGACACAATATACTTTATAGATCATTACTTAATATTCTAGTACCTGAAAGTCTGTACGTTGTTCTCTAACTTCTTCGAAGCATCGTTTGACACATTCGAAACTGGGCGACGATGTTATAGCATAAACGAGAAGAAAAGCATGAGCCGTGGCTATGCTTAATCTTCTCATAGCTGGAAATTGTAAATCTCCTGTAAAACGTGAAAATGGATTTCAATTGAGCATCAAAATGATTCGTTATCAAATCGGGATAATGTCAATTATCTTTTTTTTTTTATGGAAAACACAGGTTTCGTACTTAACAAGTAACTTGCACTCTTATAAATAAAATTATTTCAGAATGAACGATATATTTAGGATCTAGAGTATGGTTTCCTAAAGTTTTATCTAGGTGGGCCAAATTGAAATTCAAAAAATATTTGGCGAACTAAGAAAATATAAATAATAATAAAAATATAAAATATAAATAAATATATTGAATAAAAAAATATAAATAAATATATATAAATATATAATGAAAATATAAATATAAATAAATAATAGTGTTATGGAAAAATACGTTTAAATAGATAAAAGTTAAACATAAGGAAAAATATTATACTGTTTTTGTAACATAATCGTCTTATTTCTTTATTCGTGACAATAATTACTTTTTATTACAAACTGTTTATTAGCATATTTCAAAAATAATTAAACAAAAATAATTAAATAATTTCAAATAAAAAAGAAACAAAATATAAATTCATCAATCTGAAGTGTGTGACTTGTACAGTTGTTATTTTCATTTAATAATATCATTGATTCTTGATTCTAAAACGGTTGTTAGTATTCTTAACACCACTTGTAAATGTTCGTTAGTTAATTTTCTCAATTTTGTCTTATTAATACTCATGATTGAGAAAGTTTTTCTGCATATATAAGTGCATCCAAATAATGAAAATAACATTTGTTGAATATGTGTGCAATTTTAGAAAATCGTATGAATATAATCCTTTATAAAAATCTATTAAGGAATTGTTGCAATAAGAATTCTTGGCTTCGACATTTTCCTATAATTCGATCAGTTATAAATTCAAGATCGCGGATGATCTGACGTTGTGGGCCGCACATCTAGAGTTTGCGGGCTGAACTTTGAGAACCCATGATCTGGAGAGTATATTAGACCTAAACGACGTTTTTAAATGATTAATCGAATTTTTTTTTTTTTTTATATAATACTTACCAGTAGTGTCGAGAAGATCGACTTTGAGAGTTAGATTTCCAAGAACACATTCTCTTGAATATAAATCCTCAACAGTTGGCCTGTATCTCTCACTGAAACCTTGTCCTAATAAACGACGTATAATGGCGCTCTTGCCGACAGCAGCGCCACCGAGAACGACCAACCTGATTCTTTCGTGGTCGGCCATATTGACGATCGACGACGGTGTCCGTGGTCGACGACGTATTATTTTTTCTTCCTTTTCTCTCTTTCTCTCTCTGTTTTTTTTTTTTCAACAACTACCTACTTGCTCGTCAATTCAGGAAGGCAAGGCATTACCAGGTACCAGGAAAAAGGATATCCGCTTTTACTTTAGCAACCTTCAACGAAATCCAATATGGCTGGCTTGGAAAATAAATTGCTTCGATATTAATCCGTTTTTTCTTCTTCAACACTTATCAACGATCAATAACGTGCTACTACTCTTCCTCTTTTTTTTTTTCACTTAAAACACGAAAGATCGATCGATATCAAGAATCTTATCTTCCTGACAAACTAAATTTCTGATACGCTTTTCTCCCTCCTCTTCTTCTTCTTCTTTTTTCTTTTTCTTTTTCTTCTTCTTTATTCACTTATTAATCCAAAAAGAATTCTCTGGGTACTCTTTAAACTGAGAACTGTTTGAAATTATTATCGGAGTCTAAGTGGTCTAGTTCATTGGGATAGTAATTTTCTTGGTACTCTGTTTTAGAGAAATCATTAATATAATTTCAGAGAAAGGAATTTTTCGATTAAGTTCAAGCAATCAGGTTAATGATCATTGACAAAAACAATGTGATCATATGAATAGGATCGATAATATTTTATTTTTCTTCTTCTTCTTCTTCTTTTCTTCTTTTTTTTTTAATTTTTGCCCTCAAAATACAATATTTTACTTAGTTTCGAAAGTGAAAATTTTCGACGATTAGATCCAAGATGGCTGTCTTGGTATCCTTTTCATTTCTACAACAAACAAATAAAAGAAACGAAGTTAATATTTGATTGGAAAGAATTATGTCACGTATATCTACGATTTGAGTTACAATGATATTTTATAGAAAGTTTAATTGGAAGCCGTTTTACTTTTTCTCCTTGTATACCTCCATCTCTCCTTTCACAAAACTTAACTTTATTCGAAGGAACTTATGAAAGAGGTGGAGGGTGAAAAAAGATAAAGAAAAAAGTAAAAAGGAACAAAAGAAGAAAAAATGAAAAGGAGAAAAAAGCACTTAGTTTCGCGAAACGGTGAAATTTTCTTGCAATTTCTATTTCTATGGCCGTAATTTATCGAGTAGTACCATACTCTCTCTTCTCTTTTATTCCCAAGGGTATTTGAAAGTGAAAGGAAAAATTATAGATTGTCTGGCACAACGATTTATACATATGTTTCTCGCGTATACGTCAAACCTTTTCTCTTGTAAAATTTTCATACAAAAATTCCATTGAATTTTGTCCTGTTACTCTACGATTTGGGGACCTTTGTCGTGTATTAATTGTCCTTGATCAAAATACACGACATACATAGATAAGTATCTGTACAGCCTGGTAATTTTTTTATTATCCTCTTGATACTATCTAATAATTATTGATTTATTTCAATACCTAACTATTATATATTACTAATATAATTCCTTTTTTTTATGGTAGAACTCACAATTATTTTCATAATAATTATAATGATTATACTGAATGTTATTAATAATTAACGAACTGGTTGAAATCATAATGCAGTTTGTTGTTGATAAAAATAATTAAATAAATTATTAAATATGTATTACGAATTAAGTAAATTTAGAAATAGTAATAATAAAATTAATGATAAATAAAAACAAATAAATGATAAAATAATAAATAATCTAATAATGACTTAATATGTAGTAATAAAATAACCTACATAAAGCAATTATTATAATTAAAAAAATCTAAATAAAAAAATAAAAAGGAACACAAATTAAAGAAAACCTAATAAAAATTTTTAAAATTCTGAAATCGATATTTTTACTGATTTATCATCCGAGACGATTAAATATTATATTATATATAAATATATATAATATATATATATGTATATATATATATATATATATATATATATATATATATATATATATATATTTATATTTATATATATGTTATAAATTTTTATTATATACACGAAAAAAACATACTCATTATAACAATAATAACAATAACAACAACAACAACAAAAACAACAACAACGACGACGACAACGATGACGACGATATCAAAATATTCTCGACAAGCAAAGCACAAATGTAGGCAGATTTAAAAATATTAGAGGAAAACACAAGAAAACATCAAAATTTAAAAGAAAATACAATCAGTGACCCATTCGTATATTCATATATGAACTCAACGTCAGAAATACATTTAATACAATTAATAAGCACGCTAAATCAGTTCTGACTTATTCATTTGGAACAGTCAGATAGTCCAAAACATATCTCTAGAAGAACTAACCAGACTAAACTGAACAAAACTCACGAATAACCTGAAACTACTTGAATGAACTTATGCATTGAACTAATCACAATAAGCAGAGATAAAGGGGAAAGAGGATTAATAGACATACAAACACTATATCACAATACAGAAATAGAAATGCTACGAAACTATTTAAAAGAACAAAACCACGTAATTTTATCAAACAGTCGTCAAAGCAGAGAAACAATATTTATCACCCAACCTAAAACAAGAAAACATACAAAAGGATATGCATATAACCACGATGTTAGCACGAGATAGATAGATAAATAGATAGATAGATAGATAGATAGATAGATAGATAGAGAGAGAGAGAGAGAGAGAGAGAGAAAGCGAAAGTGAGAGCGAAAGTGAGTAAACAATTTTTTGGTGATACAATAATAATATAAAAAATAATAATGACGATTATTAAAATGAAAATCATGATTGGAATCCGATGGAAAGGGTGAAAAGAAAAGAAAGAAAAGTAGGAGGAACAGAGAACGTCCAGAAATTTGGGTTTACAGGTGAATTTTTGGTGTATTTTTTTTTCTTTTTTCCTTTCCTTTTTTATTTTTATTCGTATCTCGTCAATGTGGAAAACGGCCGCTGCTGTATCCAACGCGGAAAATCGTTGCTCGTGACAGGTGTCCTCTTTTAAAGCGACGCTTTAATCACGAAACTCGTTAGCCGCAACGAAAAGCCGTAATTGCGTCTCTCACCTCCTCCTACTCTCTTCCTCATTCTCATCGTCATCCTCCTTTTCCTCCACGCCGCTCAACCTCAACGCGATCTTAACTATCTACTTTTCGTCCATTTTTCTTTTCTATCTCTCAATAATATACGAATAATTGCGAATTTGTTGAAGGTACAAATCGTGATTTTTTCTTTCTTTTTTCTTTTTCAATTTCACTTCAAACATTATCTTTTTTTTGTCGTTCGCTTTGTTTCTCCCAACAACTAAATTTCGTTAAATCAATTATTCGAAGTCTTTTTTTTATTTATTTTTGGCAACAATATTTTATTTCTTAGTTTATTACATTTGTATTTTCCTCTTTCTTTTTTTCTTTTTAACGATTTTTATATTATCAATTTTATTATTGGCATTAATTTGATTTTTAGATTATCCGTTTTATTATGAATTCTTTTTTCTTTTTTGTCATTGAACTTTAAATTGTTTAATTCTTTATTGCATTTTTTCTTATTATCGTCATCATTATTATTTTATTATTATTATGATAATATGAAAAATACATGAAGAAATCAATGTTTTCATTAATAATTGTATTAAATTTAATATTAATTATTATTTTTAAAAATCTCATTTTTGGATTAATTTTTGTAATACTACGATTTATATTTTCTCAATATTTTTTCATTTAAGTGATTAACTTTCATAACGAATAAAATATTTCGAAGTAAACTTGAACGGTAAAATTCCAATTGAAGCTATCAGAGTAAATAAGAACTGTGTGTGTCTCATGTACATATATTTCATTAGAAACGAATAGAAATATATATATATATATATATATATATATATATATATATATATATTTCTATATATATTTCTATCTGTGTATATATATATATATATATATATATATATATATATGTATATATGTATATATATATATATATAGATATAGATGTATAGATTTATATATGTATATAAATGTATCATAGATTTTTCTTTTCGTTAAGACTGACTAAATTAAGCGAAACGGATTAATTGCATGAGCGTTTATTACTGACGACGAGAATGAGAAAGCTCTCATCGTTTTCAGACTATCGTTATAATTATTCGTTTAATTATTGCTCGGTTGATTCCATTTAATTATTCTTCTTCTTTTTCTTCTTTTTATTAGTATTATTATTATCATTATCGTCGTTCATCTTCACTTTATACGAATCTTTTATTTTATATATGTATTTATTATTATTTCTCTTTCTTATACTAACAAATTCTTGCATTATTATTTTTAGATATTATATTTTATTAATCATTATTAACGGATATTTTCAGATTAGAATAAATTTCTTTTCTTATTCTTTCTCTTTTTTTCTTCGTTTTTTTCGAATTTTTTCGTTTGAAATTCATTTCTATTGAATTCTTCTTTCCAATTCAGTTAATAATTTAATACATATTTATTATTTTACATAGTAAACAAGATAGTAATGAATAATAATAATTATTATTATTTTTATCTAGCTAATACATAATTTGAAACAAACATTAAAATTTCTTTTTATTTTATTTTCTTAAACATTAAATCGATATTGGATCGACCAACATATTCATTCCTGAAATTGATTTCACTAATTTTTTCTTTTTTTAATCCATAAGCAATAGAATAAATTTTTTAAGGAAACTTGAGGTAAAAATCGATCAGAGAAACGAGTCGTAAGAGATCACATGCAGCCTGGGTTGCAGGAATATGGTATAAAGGGCTACAAGTAGTACGTATGTATGTACACTCTGACTGACATTCAATTTCCATGGCAACGGCGAAGCTCGTCAAAGGGAAACGCGAATCTCTCCTAATGTATTAGTGTGCGCGTGTTTTGTGTACGCGCGCGTGTGTGTGCATGTGAGCGCGCTTGTTTGCTACTTCTCTAAAGGGCTGTTACCGAGGAAAATGTAGCTAATAACCTATGTCACCTCTATGCCTAACCATTGACCACTATAAAAAAAAGGGTTCTAAATGTTTAATCGAGAAATATCGATCCTTCATCCATGGAAAAAGAAGAAAAAAGGAAAACAAATACGGAAGACAAAAAATCGAGTCTGATATTTAAAAGATACAAACAATTAAATAATTAATTGATATTTTCAGACGATTCTGTTGATATTTAATTACATATTTTTCCTTTGTCTCGTTAATAAAGAGATTGTTCCACTTTTTATTTTATTTTATTTATTTTTATTTTCTTGTTTTTTCTTTTTATAACGTTCGATTGTCAGAAGAAAAAAAGTCGATTTTGGAGAGTCACAAACAATTAAATAATTCATTAGCTCCGAAGAAATAATATTTTTATAAATTTATAAGACCATGTAATAGTATATAACGATTGTATTTTATTTTATCTTTTATGTCGTTAACAATTAATAATTTTCGTTGCTTTTGAATGTTCCTGCTCCTCCCCTCCTCTCCCCATCACTTTCTTTTTTATTTAAATTTTTCTTGTCGGAGAGTGACCTTTGTTCGATATAACCCTTTTATTTCGATTAAAGGACCTCGTGCCGTCCCACCGTGATTGTTTTCTTCTCCAACGATCCCTTTTCTCTAATGAAATTCTCGCGTATCTATCTATAAAAGACGTGGGAACGCGATACGTGGAATAATTATTTTCTCGTTTGTTGCTGTCCCATTGTTCACGTGGTGAATGAACGAAAACACATTAAACTGAACTATTGAACAATTATTTTTAGAAAGCCCATCTTTCCTATTTTTTTAATGCAATTCAGCATCTTAGATACTTGAGTTAATAACAAAACGTGTTTAACATTTTTTATGTTATTTGTCAAATTGAAAGGGAAGAATAAAAAAAAATAACATTTGTTTTAAATACAAATAAATGTTTTTTGCGTAATTTTGTGATCATGTAAAAATGTATAAATTCTATCGAATGTTTTATAAACGCTTATAAAAATTAAATATAACGATACGTGATCGATGATTTAACTTTTAAACAATGGAAATGTTTCTTAACACAAATTATTTATTTGTACTTTAATATTTTATATGTAACGCCTGAATATATGCAAAATTTTATACTTCGTCGATAATGTCGTTTAAGAACATTTTATCTATCGGTAAGAAATTACTCTGTTCCTTGAGATAGGCAACATATGAAAGTATTCTTAATATCATTTAATTAGCAAGACAAAAAAGATATTAATAATTTATTAAACATAAATAAACATCGATTAAATAATCAAATATAACGCTTATTTATCTCACGACATTTTCCCTCATATTTCCGATTTGTTTTTTGAGTGAGCCTGTATATTGAAAATCAGCCGGATCGACTAAGGACATTTCCCTGAGGGAACGAATGGAATATGAATAATATATCCCTTATTGTCTTCCTCCATTTGCTGTCACAATATCTCTTATCGAACGAATGAAATTGAAATATTAATATCAAATTTCAACGAATGAACTTAAAAATTTTTTATTCGCATTTTTTCTTGATAAGCATAACATGCAAACACAAACACACACATTATTATTAACTATGTATAATATATAAAAAAAAAATATATATATTTTTTTAATTTTAATTAAAAAAGAATGTCGAAAATGTTGAAAATGTTCGTAAAAGTAAAATTCGAAAAGTAGAGTTCAGCAATCAAGTGACATCGTTTACAACATGTTTCACGTGTCAAATATCGCATATTTTCTAATAGTTATTAGATCTTTTGTATTAGTATTTTTAAATATTTTTAATAATTATTTTAAATAAATGTTTGATATTTATAATAAAATATTAGTACATAATATAAGTGGTTAATGTTACATCGATTAATACAAAATCTGACAGTATTTTACTTTAATTATTTCAAAATATAATAATTTGTTAATATGTTAAATAGATAGTCAGTATTTATAAAAAAAACCAGTCAGTACTTATAAAATATTATTTACCCATACTTTATTATAAGTATAGATCAATATTTCCATGTACTTATATACTGATTACTTATTTTACAAATTATGTATCATTAATATTAACAAGATCAAAATATTATCATTAATTAATAAAACTAGAATTGATTTTTAATTGTTGCTAAGATGGTAATATAAAAAACGGCGATTCGGCAATTGTCTTTAAACTTTCAATGATTTTTTTGGTTATCGTAATTTACCAATATATTCTCTCGAATATATGTACATATATTTATATACGCATTGTAACACATAGACGATCTCTTGTATCGTATTTCTTGTGGTTGACAATAATTAACTATCAATTATGTAACCTCTTACTCTCTTTCTCTTTTTCTCTCTCTCTCTCTTTCTCTTACTCCCTCCAATTCTCCCTCTCTTTCCCCCACTATGATTATATGGCTAATATCGAGGTTTAACAGCGAATTATATTATCCTATCCGAGCGTACAAGAGATACAGATTTAACCGCAAATTCCTACGTGCGCACATCAGTGTTAACTAATACGCGTGTTGTGATAGTTTACTCTATGTTTCTTAACGTTAACTATTTGATATGCTATTGATTTATGTAAATGCTTCACTTAAAGATAACATTGTCGTACATGATTTAAGAAATTAATTGGATAATTTGATAAAAACATTATTATTTGAAATTTCTCACAGAAATTAATAATATAAATCAATGATCATTATTAATAATATTAAAGAAGAAAAAGAAAAGTGAAAAAGAAATATATATATATATATATATATATATATATATATATATATAAATAATTACCTGTAATATGGTAATTAATAATGTCAGTATTAATATTTATTAATGAGGTAATAATTATTAATGATTATTATATATTATAAATAATTAATACTATTGTACATTACAGGTATCAATTTATATATATTTTTTTCTGTTTCATTTTGATTTTTTTTGTTTATTTTTTGTTTTCTTTTTATTTTTTTTAAAGATCCGGAAATTAATACAATAAATGATAAAATCTTTTTAACTTCGAATTTTTTCGTTATAACTAATGATCATCGATTAATTCTCTAAAATTCAATTTATTTTTTGATAGTATAATAAATAATATATAATGTAAAAGGTATATTAACATTGCTGACGAAAAGTTATGGAAAAGTAGTTGGAGAGTATATAAAATGATTGAATCAGAGACAAGTTATGTGTAATTGAAAACTAGAAAATTTGAAACAAATATTTAACATAAATGATAGAATTGGAGTTTGAGAACAGTTTTTAAACAATGATAAAACGGTGAAAGTCAAGTAAATTTTATTCTGGGAAATACATTTTTTGGACTGTACAGTGCTAATGAAATGTTATAATTTTGTCAACAAAAATCTAATTAACCCTTGATTGTAATTAGTGTCAGAATGATATTTGATCGTTTTAGTCTAAATAAAGTTTATTTTCTTTTAATCATGCGCGTATTTCAGTTAATCTTTCCGAGCACGTTAGTCAACACTCGGAATAAGTGTAACAATACGGTGAGAAGTTTTATCGCATGTTTCAAAAAGATTTGCAAATATACAACTTCAATATTTTAAAAATATTTAGAAACTACTATTTAACTGTTATTTATCAAATTTTGAATATGTATACGAAAAGCGATTTTTTCCTTTTCTTTATTACTATTTTAAGAAAGATGTACTACTACGCAATTCGATCTCAAAGTGTTAATATATTTATATTACACTAAGAGTATAATTCTTATACGTAAAAAATATTTAGAACTTTGGATATAAAGTAATGATTCATTTTGCGGCAATAAAAAATGGAATACAATTTTTTAAAAATACAGACATATAAAAGCGTGATTTAAAAATTACATAGTTGAGAGAATAAATTTCTAATCATTCAAAAATGTTTATGTTTGTTATGTTTATGTTTACATATATATAAAGAATGTATCATTTTAATCATACGCGTGCAACACAGGCTCGCACGCGCGCTCTCACACACACACAGAAAAAGTTAGTATTATTATAGGCAATAACTGATATATTCTTATAGTATAGTTAAAATGTGTATATATATGGGTGCGAATAACAAAAATTGAATTTATCTAAAAACAAAAAAGAGAAATTTTCTTTAATTTTCCTAATTAGATTCTATTTGCAAAGCTTACCTAAAAACAAAAAAGGGAAACGACATTAATTGTCAATTATTCATTATCTTCTTTCTCTATAGTTTGAATATATCGTTTTCTTAATGTCTGAACGTCTTTCTTACTTTTCTTTGTCTGCCTCTGTCTTAAATTTAAATGTCCTTCTTTGTCCTTTTTTTCTGTTATGTGTAGAAACCTACTTTACCTACCCGCCGTGAGTGTGTGTAGAATAGTATTAGAAGGAAGTACTCTGTACTTTCTTTAGATATACATATATATGTATATTTAATGAATTTCTATTAATATCATTTAAACAATTTTTATTTCCATTTAATACGAATGAAAAAAGTTTTATAATTTCAAATATTACAAATTAATTGATTAGTAACTAACTAATATATACTTTTAATATTTGTCTAGTAATCGTTTAGTTAGCCGGATGTTTGATTAGGTATATACATTCGGTTTAAGTAATCATTTGTGGCAACTAAGCGAACTACGGGCTTAAAGACGTAGAGATGCCTTTAGAATAATTAGGAGTCTAGCTATCAGCCTAGGTAACCATTGGCAAACAAGCCAGACAAATGTTATAAACTGCTGAAGTCAGATAAAGGAAAATTGTCAAAGGAATGGGAAAAACTGACAGGAAGGAAAGTAATATCAAGTATGAAAAATAATAAAGAAAAAATTTCATTAGAAAGTTTTCTAATAGCGTAAATAAAATTTTATCATGAATTTTTCATATTAAATTCTAGTTTCACTGCTTTAATCGTCCGAGAAAGAAATTGAAAAGAAAAGAAAATTCTGTACTGACTATTTTTCGTTTAAAAACGAAATGTTAAATATATTTATAACAATCATTATTTAATCAATCAATTGATTAATTTATTTGTTTAGTTATATATTTAATTTATTTTGTAATATTAATTCTTTTTTTACAAAATTATTTTTTTATTATTATTATCATTATTATTATTATTAAAAATTATATCTCTTTCCCACGATTAATTATTTTATTTAATTATATACTTATTTAATTTATTTTGTAATATTGTTGGGGCGAAGAAATCAAAGTAGGAGAATCCGAGAATATGCACAACGTGATCGCAAATGAACTTATTATTATACCTTTTATTGTCAGAGAGTTGTCGTGGAAACGAAGAACGGTTACAAGGTGTAGTGAAGAAAAAATAAGAAGAAGAAGTTAGACCTAGCGCGACCGTGTTAGTCGGCTGCGATGACGACATCCGCGAATCGTAATTGAGGGCGCGAACTGCAAAAAACCCAATACTCCCCCTCGATTCAAGGATGGTTCTTCGGAATGATAATGTTCGATAAACCAAGGAGTCTCAAACATTCCACGTGTTTTTGTCTAGACATCCCCTTAGTTAATATATCCGCTGCCATCTTGTCAGTCGGAGTATACTCGATCATCAGTTCACCTTCTTCAACATTTCTCGGATGAAGTGATGCCTCACGCTATATGCTTACTGTGACTGTGAAAAACGGAGTTCTCAGCGAGCTTACGAGCACCGTTGGTATCGCAGAAGACTAAAACTTGTGCCGCGCTCTCGAAAGCCGTGCCTTTTAAAAAACGCTTAAGGCATAACGCTTCCTTAGATGCTTCCGACAAGATCATGAACTCGGATTCCGTGGAAGAAAGCCACGGTCCTCCGCTTTCGGGCTTCTCGGAAGATGGAACACCCACCGAGTATAAACGTGTACCCGGTATAGGATCTTCTGTCGATCGAGCTGTTCTCCCAGTCGACGTCGACGGACCCTTCCAGTGGCTTTCCTGTCTTCAAGTATCTTAAACCCAAAGTTTGTGTTCCCAGAAGATAGCGAAGTACTCGTTTCGCGGCAATCCAGTGACTTTTGTCTTAGCAGCAATTAAACTGACTCAGATAACTGATTGCGAATGCAATGTTGGGTCTTGTGCTCACTGTAGGTACATGACAGATCCTACGAGTTCACAGTAGGGAAGCTCTTCCTCGTTGGAATCCGAATCACCTTCGATCTTCATCAATTTAGTACCTGGATCCATCGGTGTCGCCACGGGTTTCGCATCTGACATGCCGAAACGATCGAGAACATCTCGTATGTAGCCGAACTGGCAAATAGAAATGTCATTCTTTCGTTGGACAAATTCCATTCCCAGACAATACGTTATTGCCACGAGATCTTTTACTTTAAATATCTAGACGGAAAATCCTCTCTTCGATCGAGGATCGAGCTTTCCATTGGACGGCGCTCAATTCAGCGTGTAGACCTTTGCCTCGAACTCCTTGAAATGGCTGATGTCCGGAGCTTTTCTTGTTCATATTTCGTGGGCCGTTTTTCCTTCTAGACTTTTCGATGGACACCGATTTCTAACGTAGTTCGCGGTGTTAATTGCTTCGCCTCAGAATTGGTGGCGATGATCGGGCCAAAAAACATCTTATCATGTCCATTAAAGTTCGATTTCGCCTCTCCGCGATACCATTCTGCTCAGGTGTGTGTGATCGTCTTTTTTTGACCGATGCCGTTCTCTATTAAGAACGCGTCGAAAGCTCGTTCCATTACTTTTTTCCGTTGTCCGATTGTAGATACTTAATTTTTCTTCCGTGCAGATTTTCAACGTTGTCCTGAATGCGCTGGAAACCACATCCTTTTTCTTCAGAAAACGTATCTCGCATCATCTACTATGATCGTCTATGAACGTGACTACGTTACCTCGCCTTTCCGTTAGATTCTACGCGCATTGGATCTACAACGTCACTGTGAATTATCTCCAGTAGATCCAAAACCCTTTTTGACTCCTTTGAAAAAGGCGCTTTCGTCATTTTCCTCGATGATCTCGACGTTGGCGTTGAATGCATCGTCCTCTGTTTTTCGCAGGTAATACAGCCCGTCTCTTCGATCGGCGATCAAAATTGTATTCAAGTTCTCGTCAATAATTTTGACTTTTTCCTTTTCGAAAACGACCTTGAAATTTTTATCAGTGATTTTTCCGACAGATAGTAAATTCGTATGCAATTTAGAACTTGAAGTACGTCATTCACGTTAACGTTCTTTGGACGATCGTCAAGCTCCGAGACTATGGGTACGGATCCTTTACCTTGAATTTCCGTAGTCGTCGACTCACTTGCCAGGTTGACGTTTCCGGTGCAACCTCGAAGAGCCCATATGCGCGGTGCATCCGCTATCTAAGCACCACTTCACGTCTCGTTTTGCGATATTTGCGCCGTGTGTTTCAGTGAGTTGGTCTTCGATTTCGATGACGAGACTCACGTGGTCCATCATATTTACCTTATTTTCGGTGTTACATTTTGGTTCGTTGCAGTCGACAGCCTTCTGGCCTATTTTTTTGCAACGATGACACCGATATTTAAATTTCTCACTTTCTCTTGAATCGTTGTAGCCGTTCGAGGTGACTCTCTTCTAGCTGACATTTATGGGGCGTCTACTTTGATGATTTGTCGAACGTTTCCTCGTGTACATCGCATTCGGTTCGTGTGTATCTTTCTTCCAAGCTTTGAGTTCCCCGACGATTTTTACACAAAGGTTCTCGGGGTTAGGTAATTCATCTTTGGACTTGATTGCACACCTGAAATTCTCGTAACTGGGTGGCAAACTGTACAATAACATTACGGTTAATAAGTCGGGATTAATCTCTATCTCCATTTCTTGTAGCTTGTCGATTGTGTCAAAAAACTTTTCCAAATGTTCGTGCACGTCCTCGTTGTCGCTCATCTTGTGCAGGGTTAATCTCTTCAGTAACCTCGCTTTACGTGCCGGTCCGCTAGATTGGTATATCGACCGTAACAACTTCGTCCAAACTTCTCGCGATGCGTTACATCCCTTTACTTGTTTCAACTCTGAGGGTTTTATGGCTAGAATAATATCCGATTTCACCTCTTTATTCTCGATTTTCCATGCTCTCGCTGCTTCCACGGATGCGGCATTTCCCGCGACGATCCTAAGTTTTACCTTTTCGCCTGACACTTATCCCCAGGCATTGTTCTGTTGAAAATGATGTAAAAACAGCATCCTTGCGCCATCTATTTTGACCTTATTAACTAAAAGGTTGATTTTCTTTTTTGATTGCATTAGTCTTTTGTTTTAATCTTTTGTCTTAGTTTTTTTTATCTCAGTCTCCTCGCCGCGTTGTGCACGCAAAGTCATGTATAAGAAGGAAGTTGTTATAAAAGATATAATTGTATAAAACTGTGTTGTTTCTGCACCCTTTTCCTAAAAAAGTAGTCTCCATCTGAATAACCCACGTATCAAAATTGCCTTTACTCAGAATTTCAACTTTCACCACGTTTGACGACGCCATATTTCTGTCTTCGTCGAACTTTCGAGAATACGATCAGCAACGCGCGTATTCACAATTTTTGTAAATTTTCTAATACTCTCCTGATCTTAAACTTTGTCTCGTGACCTAGGCCCATAATCTGTTGGGGCAGAGGAATCAAAGTAGGAGAATCCGAGAATATGCACAACGTGATTGCAAATGAACTTAATTGTCAGCGAGTCGTCGTGGATTAACATGTACGCCAAGAAGAACGGTTACAAGGTGTAGTGAAAAAAAAATAAGCAAAAGAAGGCAGACCTAGCACGACCGTCTTCGTCGCTCAAGAGCGCTGCGGTGACGACATCCGCGAATCGTAATTGAGAACGCGAACTTCAAAAAGCCTAATAAATATTAATTTGTTATTCTAGAGCATTATTCTTTATTATTATTTTTAAAAATTAAAACCTTTCCATGATTAATTAATCTATTTAATTATATGCTTATTTAATTTATTTTGTAATATAAATTTTTTCTTTACAAAATTATTATTTATTATTATAACTGAAGATTATAATTTTGGCCATGATTAATTTATTTATTTAGTTATATACTTATTTAATTTGTTCCGTAATATTAATTTTCCTTTATAAGATTTATTATTATTATTATTATTGTTATTGTTATTATTATTATTATTATTATTATTATTATTTAAAATTATAACTTTCATGAGACTTCCCTCTAACTTCTTTTTTCTCATATTTTCTCATTTCGATATGTCCATGCTTCCATCCATTGTTCGTCTCTTTTAATTCACTCGCAAGTCCCCTCTCTTCCTTCCACCACCTTTCTTTTTTTCTCTTCGCGAAATTATCCTTTTCAACGTCATCGTATGAATATTTCATTGCACGTGCGATTGCTTACTAACTTTCGTTGCTTTTTCTATTTCCTTCTCTCCCCCCCCTCTCTCTCTCTCATTCTGTCTCTGCAATTGTTTTTTACCATGGGGTAATTCGAAGATATTTTTTCTTTTTTCTATTTAATACATATATGCATGGGCGCGGTGTGATTTCTTTTTATCTATCTAAAATAGAATTTTTTTTTATATATCTTTTTTATTCATGGATTAGTTTTACATCTGCAGCTTCTTACATGACATGTATTAGTTTGATTACACATTCATACGTTTACATTCACTTCTTACATTCATTCGTTCCTCACTTTCGCCTGTTCTCTCGTGAGAGTACTGAACAATTATCCAGTAGGTGTACTCTATGTAATCTGCGCGGTATTGGCAGCGTACAATCTTTCATCGTAGGGTTATCGCAGAGTGTCTCGTTGATAATTTCACTGATTGCTTCTACTGATGGAACCCCTAAGGTTTCTCTTATGTCGTCGGTTCCTGCGTTATGAATCTTTGTTTTTTTTCTTTGCGCGATTAAAAGACAATTGAAATTGAAAAAATAATATTACAGATTTATAAAAATAAAGATGTGTACGTGTGTGTTCGTGCGTACCGTGCATACGTGAACATGAGACATCCTGTATATAGATACAAATCTTTTTAAATGATTGGAAGACAATTAAAATCGAAATAATAACGCAAAGACATAAAAGACAATTAAAATCGAAATAAAACTTTTTCCCTATATCCGATTTGTTTAATGAATAGATTTATCTTTCACATTTTCATGATGCAGAATGTTGATAGAAAAACAATAATATGATGTTCCAATAAACATCGATCATTTTAAATACGAACAAAGCGTAACGTTCATACAACTCACTGCTAATATATTCTTGATAATGTACAAAAAATTAATAGATATATAAATTAATGAAAGCATTGAACTTAATTCATGTTAATTTACGACGTTGCTATTCAGAAAGTTTAATGCCAATATTCTTTGGTAAAATTGGACGATGAAGCTTTTCTTTTGTACGGTGTCTCATCAGTCATCTCAAAAGCATCCAACGGCAATAACCGATCATCGAAGGATTTTAGTGTCCTTGATAACGAGATGATCTATGGTAAAGTTGTCTTTTGATTAAAGCGTTAAACCAGTTTATCAAGTAGAGTACTATAGTTTTCTAGGAAAAAGTTAAGGTTCTAGTCTAAGTTGGGAATTTCTAGGGATTCTTCTTATAGTTGTTCAATAGACAAGTCAATATATCTGAAAACATATTTATCATTTTGTAACGACTTTAAGATTTTGTGACAACTTAGGTTGTGTGGATATAGTTGATCAATTGTTTCAGACTACGCCGACGAATGATCAAAAAGCCTGGCGACAAAATTAAAAAATCAATTCGACAACTCGCATGTGTCGAGTATCGTAGCAACCATCAGACGGAATGACTATCGAAAAAATTCGCTATTGATGACTTTAATTGGCGAAATTGTTTTCGTTGCTATGGTACCCGTAACATTGTTTGACATCATCAATTATATCGAATGAATCAAAATACACACACATATGTATGTGTATATATTATATATATGTATATTTACATATATATAAACCGTATATAAATAATACACACACACACAAACCGCACCTAGCGAAGGAATTTGTATTTGGAGACGCGGAAAATGTCTTAACAAACAGACCACTGTCCTAAATGCTATGATTAAGATTTCAAAACTTGTATATATTCTCATTATATTGTGTGTATCTAAGAAATGTTAATGATGTTGAATCGCCTAACGGTAATATGACCAATAAAGTCACCATAGTGCTCTTCTCCCAGAGACAACGATTAAGAATTTTATATTCAAACGGTTGAAAGCTGTAGGATGAATATGATTCTGGCAAGAGATTCTGTTGAGCGCTAGTGGACTTCGAGATGAGATGAGCTCGTGTAATGATGAGAAGTTATACGTAAGTTGTAACCACGTGCGTTTGGGATCATTGCGGAGACACCGAACGTAGAAGAGGATCAGACCAGGCTTGGTTAGAGTTGCTGCATGTACGAAGACGTGTTTGCAGATTCATGTCAACAAAGGTACGAAAAGAAGTAAGAGATAGTGATCGTTGAAGAATGATGTTGACAAAAGGTACATACGTAGTATTGTATAGTTCGATGTTGGAGGTTACCAATGTGGCCATACAGGATCTAAGATCGTGTCCGTATAATCGATCAATCGTTCCGGTGGTCAGGTCAACCAAGAGATAGAAAACCAAGAACCAAACTCATTTGAATTTGTATGCACTCATATATCTAATGGTTAATTGAATGGTTAATCGACGAACAAATTTACGAATGATTAAATCTTGGTGAGTCGAATTTGTCAGTATCCTAATGTCTGATATCAGGAGCGGATTTATGCAAAGACATTGGAAAGGCAGTTGACTCGGATCTCTTGAAGAGTACATTAATCAATGTATATCTTCAAAAAAGTTCCTTTCAATAAAGTACAAACGTATTCACTTGATTCAACGTATTTTACTGGTCGCAGGAAACAACGAGTTGGAAAAACAGGCATTGGTGAATGTAACCATTAAGGAGATTGAGGCTATAAGTCAACTTTAACTAGGAAATTCAATTTTAGAAAATTTTGTTTTCTTTATTTTACAATGCTAAGATATTCTCTTCAGACCGCCCCTCACGGCAAATTGAAAGTGACGTTCTACTTTTATCGATAGTAGCAAGGCGAGGTTCATACTTGTTAATATGTTTTAGCAATTCTTTGAATATTCCTGTTGTACGGCGTACTTGTAATCACCGATGAACTTAATATTTTTGCTTTTTTTACTTCTTTGCTTTTATTTATTTATTTTTTTTTTTGAAAGTAACTTCATTTTCTTCGATATTCATTCTGTTTGACGATTGCTATGATATTGATAAATTCAAGTCGTTTTCTTTGGTCTCCTTGTTTTCTGGTCTTTCGGCAATGTGTATGTAACCTTAGGTCCTGTACGGTTACACTGATAACCTCCGGAATTGAACTATGCAATACTAAGTATATACATTCTGGCTATTCTAAGTATATACTTCTTTTCGTACCTTTGTTGAGATGTTATCGATAACACGACTCCGCATATAATGCAACTATAACAACGCTTGAGTAGATTCTCTCCTGCGTCGGTGTCTTCCCATTGATCCCAATCGCATATGATCACAATTTAGGTATAATCGCTCATCATTACATGAAATCATCTGATCTGAAAATCCACTAGAGCTCAACAGAACATCTTGCAAGAATCATATTTATCCTACAGCTTTCAACCGTTTCAGTATAGAATTCTCAATCGTTGTCCTTTGGGAGAGGAGCACTGTGGTGACTTTATTGGTCACATTACCGTTAGGCGACATAACATCATTAACATTTTGTTGTAATCATCCAATCGCACGTCGTATAAAAAGAATATATACGAGTATTTAAATCTTACTCATAGCATTTAGGGCAGTGGTCTGCTTGTTAAGACATTCGCTGCATTTCCAAAAACAAATACTTTCGCTAGGTTTGATTTATATATATATTTCTTATTTATTAATTTGGTATAGTTGATGATGCCGAGTGGCGTCACACTTACTATAGCAACATAGTAACATGAACAATTTCGTTAATTATCGTCATCCGTAGCGTATACGTTAACCCTCGTTACATTCTGACCAATGCAGTCACAGATTTTAACAAGGAAGAAGAGTATTATGATCGAATAGAAGGATGATTTTATATGGTGAGATCATTTCGTGACGTGACAGGTCAGAATTCGTCCTTAGTTAAATTCCTCTGTTAGGTTATAACGTCAGCGCTAGACAACCAGGGATGAGGAAGTTAGGATGTTTACGAAAACTATGTGCTTACGAAACCAGGATGTATATTCTACTGTAAAATTTACTTTAAAAATCTTTCACGAATCTTGCACGTTAAAGATGTGTGAAGAACCAATAGAAAACTTAATTTAACGAGAGAACAATAATAATCGAAGCTGCAGGTCAACGATATAACAATGAAAAGAACAAACAAACGATATAAATAAAAAAAACTCAGAACAATACGCGGAAACAATTCTGATATCGATACGGTGGTTTTTTTTAGGACCTCTGCTAAGGTTTTACAACAACCCAAAAGAAAGGAATAATTTTTTTAATTAATAATTCAATCTCATTGGTTCGGATTTCTTTCTCTCTTCCGTGTCTTGTTCAGTTTCCTTTTCTGTGATGGTAATATGGAAGTGTTATAGGGGCTACTTTGTTGACAGATATATTCAAAATATTTTTTCTGGATCAGCAAAATGTTTTGATCTCCTTCACCAGTCAAACGGTTTATTGATCGCATTCTTACGTCCGGTGATTGATCATTGGCGAATTTTTTTTTTACAGAAAAAAAGAATATTTTAAATAGAATGAATTTTTATTTATATCCATTTACGTTTACGCCCTTCGTACGTTTATTCCTTTTCTTAATCATGCTCGATATTTTTCTTGTCGAAGGTTAGGAATGCGTAATCTAAATACTCACTTAGAACAGGAGTTAAATCTATGCTTTTCCTACCAATTTTCGAACCAAACTCTAGTTATCCTATCTTGCCTTTGTCAACAATCTATAATACTATACTTTGAACTATAGGCTACTCATGCGCTCGTCTAACGTTTCCAAAGATACAAACAGTTTAGAAGATCTCCAATATCTTTAACCTATAAAAATGCATTCCGATAAATCATCTATTAAATTTTAAACCAAATAGAGGTTTACAGTAAGGGTAGTATTCTTATCCAGTAGAAAGCAAATCTTTTATCCTCGAGTAAATTTCTTAGGTGGTGAGTTAGGAGCTACTGAAGAGGGTGAAGTCGGAAGGAATAATTTAAAAATCTAAAAGGTCAGTTAATTTCTGTCGTTCCATAAACCTGATCGATAATTAATTAGTAAATCCGTGATTAGTTCTTAAGTCTGTATTTTGTATTCGGTAATTAATTAATAAATCGGTAATCAATTACTAATTTCGTATTCCGCATGCGATAAAATTGGAAGAGACGGGGGCCATATCCTCTATACGAATTGACTACCATCGTTGGCCCACCCAGTGCGAGAAACGCAACGAAACGCACTTTCGTAGTTGGTCCTTTACGATGGAATAATTGCATTTTATCGATCTATGTATGTCTCCCCGTCCAATTACTCGTTGATCGAATTTACATTCCTTAAGCTCAATCTCTAGTAATGGTTTCATAGCTTGATTAAAAACAAACCATCTTAAATTACGTCAGATGATGTAATACTTATATCAATGTGTTGTAAAATATAGATAGTTATTAGATGTAATATATAAATAATTGAATCCTCGACAGTCTCTTCCGTTAACCGAAAAGCCACGAACATACAATTGCTTTGAAAGAGGATCAAACAGCTTATTTGATATTTTTGAGCATAGCATTAAAATATTTGTATCAAAAAAATTATTAATTTAATTTTAATTATTTTATTTTCTGTTAAAGAACTTCCTAAATTATTTTTCAGTTTCGTATGGGAAATAATTAATGTTGCCCTTATATCGCATCTCTATGCAAATATAGATTAATTGGTAAATGATTTACAGGAAAAAACAATATAATTTAATAAATTTGTTTGCAGATTATTTACGCCTGAAATTAGACAATGATAGAATTTATACAAATTAAGAGGTTGCCTACTTCAAGGGATTCAAAAAAGAAATTGAAAAAGGGACTGAGTTATTCATCAGACTGTGAGAGTATTGAATTAGCATCAAAGCACTAATTTGTACTAATTTGAACAGAGGTACTAATTTGTGTTCTAATAAATATAACCATCTTTTAGGTTTTAATTTACTCAATTTGAAAAAATCTTTTTTTTCAAATAATTGAAAGTCCCAATTTGCTTTGTCAAAAGCTTTTACAAAGTTATTCGTTAAAGCCAATTTTTACGAGACAAAATTATTTTGTTCGGCTCAGACGATGAAATAGATTTTACACTTTCCTTTCTAACGATATATTATTTCATTATAGACCGTTCATTGGCTTTTATTGTATATTATATTTTTATTATATTTTATATTATTTATAATAAATTATATATTTAACGGAAAAGCAGGAGTAGAATACAAACAACATAAAAAACTATAAAAAATCTAAAATATCTTAAACATCTTACGTGATTATAGTATTTCGTATTTCCGAAGGTCAATAATTAGATTTTGCAATCAAAAATACATAAGAATTGATGTATCACACGTCAGATGAGAAATGAGAGTTAATCAGTGTAATGTTATCAATTTGTAGAAGTAAAGATGATTAAAATAGGACACCTTTTATGTGTAGATAATAATTTCTTTTCCTTTTATTTTTCTTTTTTTTCATTTTAGAATTTTTTTTGCTTATTTATAGTTTCCTCTAACGTCAAAATTTTCGACGAAATATCTTATTGCAAAACGCATGTATGTTTCGCATCGAATTACAAAATTGCTTCTACAGAGAAATGACAACGAGAAAAGCGGGTCGATTTTACGTAAATGTAATTGGAGGATCGTCTGTATTGTCGTACGTGACTTTGTCAAAGGTTCTTTTATTTCGTTCTTCGCGTTTACCGGCTTTACTCTGTCATCATTCTTTCTTCTTTTTATTTTACGCTCGCTACATGACACTTTTCAAATAATAGATTCATATATGTGAATGTATGACTATAACACAAAAATTTTAAGAAAAATTTCTGAATGATATTTTTTTAAGCTTCAAGGATCTTTATCAGATTGTTTGTGAAACATAATTAATATGATTAAAATAAAAAATTATTTTTTATACAATAACATTTAATATTATGCCTCGTGATGTGCAACAGTTCATACTCCGCCGATAATATCATTTGTGTTATCTATAGGTAAAAATCTTTTTTAAATCTCTTGAAGTGGGCGACCCCTTTTGTGTATATAAACTTTTATCGTTGCCTACTTTCAGGCGTAAATACTCGATAAACGAATTTATTAAATTATATTGATTTTTTCCGTTCATCACTTACCAATTAATTTATATTTGTACAGAGATGCAATATAAAGGCAACATTAATTATTTCCGATACGAAAAATGAAAATAATCCAGGAAGTTTTTCGATGGTAAAATATAATAATTAAAATTAAATTAATAATTTCTTTGATGCAACTAATCAATTAATCTATTTCTCTTTTTTGTTAAATCTTCAGATTGATTATGTAAAGCTTATAGAATAGGATATTCCCTGGCATGCAGGGTTTAAATTAGGACTAAATGCACAAATCCAGAATGTAAATCTACGAGTAATACTCGTAAGATGTAATCCAACAGAATGTTCTTACGAAAGGTAAGCTATGCAGGAACGAGAAATGCTTAATGTGGTGCATTGCTTAGAAATTTAAGAGATAGCTCGAATAGCTTGTTATAATTATACAAAGCTTTATATTAAGATAGAAGCTTTTTATAGAAGATAGAAGTGTTGTACATTTATATGCAACAAATTGACAACAATAAATTTTATTTAAATCGAACTTCAAGGATAAAATTAATTTTTCTTCGATCTATATACAGATCGATTATAAATCAAAGGCTATTTGATTATTACTTTTGTTAGAAACAATAGAAAAAAAAATATATATATTTATTAAAAAAGTTTCGTGATTTTATGCGTCAAATATTTTCAAAGATTAACTTTAGGTATATATTGTTTAATACATTTTTAAAAATAATTGATTAAAAATGAAAATTATGGGATATTTCATAAGAGAAATTAAAAATCATTAGACTTCCTGTTTAACCGGAAGTCGGGAATTTTATTTCATACCTTTCAAATATTTGTTGCATTAAATCATGAAATTTGTCTTTATATATGTATATATATATATATATATATATATATTTATATATAAAGAAAAGAATTTTCTTTAATTTTTATCCTAACAAACGAGATATTGTATCGGCTCAATTTATAATCAACTAGTATTTATAATATACAGTTATTTTATTATAATAATTGGTATATTATACGAATTCACAATTGAATTCCACTCGTCGCAGAGAACATCGGCAGATATTTTTAAATTGAAACATCATCGTCGTATCCTTCTGAGAGATCGTAGAATTACGTTGAAACGAGATAACGAGCATCGCAAGAGACATTATGGTTGGGGGAATGCGATATGCCGATTGTGTTTTGTCAATCGAAAGTTCGGCTTTCGAGTATTAATTAGAGCATCGACAGAGGAAGTGAAGAGAAACTATGTTATGGGAATCGGTTGGCTGACAACGTTGGACATTTAATTGGAAATTGGATGGGATGGGGGTTGGTACTAACCACTACACCCCGCAAACCTCTCGTCACGGAGCACTCATTCACCTACCTACCTACCTACCTACCTAACACCATCTCTCTCTCTGTGTCTCTCTCTTTCTATCTCTGTCTCTCTCTCTCTCTCTCTCTCTCTGCCTCTCTCTCTCTCTCCCTCTCTTTATCTCTCTCTGTGTATGGCTCGTAACCACACGCTTGCATGGCTTTACGGGGTACAGTAAATTGGCCTTCGTATGGGTAAGAGAAGGTACAGTTTCACAGCTTTAACCGGCATAGACGAGCGCTAATTAGTTTCGAGAGCGATTGTAACCGAGAATAATGCTTTATATCTATTTTCGTCTTCGATCTTGTGTATTTTACTACAATTTATTTTTTTTTAATTTTGATTGATGTATTTGTAATTTTCTTTCTTTTATATATATATATATATATATATATATATATATATATATATATATATATATATAAGATTCATAAACTTCTTTTTTTTTTAATTTGCTTTACTTTAACTTATAGTTGCAGTCATAAGACGAAAGAATTCTCTTTTAAGTCCTTCCCTATAAGCTTCTCTTTTTCATTTTCTTCTTCCATCAATATCTTTATCTCTCTTTTGTCAAATTTATAATCTTCCTTTGAATAGAATCGAAGTTTACAGATATATGAATTTTATCTAAGTAATAATTTTATTCTTATAGTTACAGTTTCAAAAAAAAAAAAGATCAAGAAAATACGCATTCTTTTTCTTTTTTTTTTATTCTCCTATGAAATTCTTTCTTTTTATATCTCTAAATTTCTTCTTTGAGTAAAATTGAAGTTTACGGGTGTTAACTTTCTACTCTTTCTTTGTGTAATAATCTTATCGTTGTAGTTTTTTTTTTTTTTTTTTAAAGAATAAAAGAAAAAAACCTTTTACAAAGGAAATGTTTTAACCCCTTTTTTAAAGCCTCTGTAGATAGATTACCCATCATAACACGCATGCCTATTAACTTATATAAACTATAATAAAAAATACTTGTATAAACTGTAATAAAAATAACCAGTAATAAAAAGTTTTTTAGTCCTACATAAAGTTCGTAAGAAATTTTATCGACTAAGTATGAAGTGTAGCCTACATCCAGACGTTAATAAATCAATATTTATTAAATACTTAATTATAAAATAAATACACTGTATAAATTGTAGAAAGATATCGTTTGACAATTTGTCACTATCTTCCTGGTTGTTCTAGAAAAAAAGAAAAAGATAAAAATAATGAAGTTCTTAGAATCGTGCTATCATAATATTCTGCGAAGTTCGAACTGAGAAAAATGCCTTATAATAATCCGTTTGGAATTCAATGGAGATATCGAACGAAAAGAAAAAGCGAGCTAAACTCTCTATTTCTCTCTTTTCTTTCTTTTTTTTTTTATTTGTGACAGCGAATGGTGGCATATGGAATGTTATCCATTTGCATAACAATCACAAGTATTCCTACCTTTTCAAATTCACTTCTCATTCTCTCGTCAAACTAGAGATCGTCCGATCTGCATGCATACGACGATTTTATCTATAACTTTTTGCTTTTTCTTCTTTTCCTTCTTTTTCTGACTGAACGTTTTCTTCTTTTCGCTAT
The DNA here is from genome assembly GCA_911387935.1 of Dolichovespula saxonica. Lineage (NCBI taxonomy): Eukaryota > Metazoa > Arthropoda > Insecta > Hymenoptera > Vespidae > Dolichovespula > Dolichovespula saxonica. The sequence continues at coordinate 482,465 of OU427007.1, forward strand.
TTTTTTGAAAAAAATCTAACAATTATATATGTATAAACGAAGATGAATGTAGAACGAACGAGAGAGAGAGAGAGAGAGAGAGAGAGAGAAAGAGAGAGAGATTACGGTAATTAATAATTTAATTAGTTTAAAAAATCAATAAGAATTCTGTATATTGTAGATATATTTATTTAGTTTTAATTTATTTTTTATTTTGCATATTACAGTGAAATAAAAGATAAAAGAAATACACGAATGCTTGTAAAAAATATATAGAAAATATATTATATTCGAGGATAATGTTATACTATGATCAAACTTCATAAAATTTCTCTCTCTCTCTCCTCTCTCTTTCGTTCTCTTTCTTTCTTTGTCTCTATATTTTTTCTTTTTCTATGTGTAACTACGGAATGTATGTCGGCCGAAATATTTTTCTAAACAACATATTTTTTTCTTTCTCGATATTGTTAATACATAAAGTAATGATGGCGATGGCGACAAGAGTGAATTCCGTAGTTGCGAAGGTTTCGTTAGTTATATTAATTAAACGGGACAACAAAAAGTAACTACACACACAATGTTGGTTTCCTACTAGAAACAATTTTCTAACAAATTATTACGTTATACGAACTTGCTATAATCCTTTATCTAGTAGACGAATGTAAACAATCTAAAAAAAATAATTGTGTATATGTGTGGATGTAGGTGTTTTGAGAAAAACGAAAAAACAATCTTCATAGATAAAGAAATATCTTGCGGATATATATATATATATATATATTGCATATGTGTATATATATATGTATATATATATATATATATATATATATTGCATATGTGTATATATATATGTATATATATATATATATATATATATATATATATATATATATATATATATTGCATATGTGTATATATATATATATATATATATATATATATATATATATATATATATATATATATAAATCATCTATATAATATAATATAATATATATAAATTATTTAATAATATAGAACATATAGAACAATATTATATACGAAACTTGAACGACACGTAGAGGAGATAATTTCAATCATATTTTTCTTTCCTTTACTTGAACGGGATGCTATATTTTTCTTATTGTCTCGTTATTATCAACGTTATGACAATCCTAGATAGCGTCCTAGGATTAGAACATCATTTAAGGTTAAATACGATGATAAAATAAATTTTCTTAAGTTGGAAATCTTTTTATCACAGAATTATGAACGTGTCCTAATTCTGAAATTATATTTAAGTACTGTGTGCTGCAGTAATTGGTTGTGTCATATTTTCCGATGTAATCGTTATTTCATTGACGGACAATAATTTTAAGTGTTTGAAGAGAAAAAAAGAAATCTAATATGCTGTTAAGTTTTCAAGGTCATAATCTTGACAAGAACAAGTTAACCATGAAATTGATTCTATCCACATTCCGTCTATAGATTTGAATAAAATTCATTGATTCACCTTGATATCCATCTTGATTACCATGGTGTTACTTGTCTCAGCAATCAATCGATGACTGACTATCGATATTCAGCGCATGGTGTTATCGATATTGTATTATTTGAAACTTCAAATAACCTTTCCTATAATTAAAAATTTTAATTATAAAAGAAAGAAAAAATAAAAGAAGAAAAAAACATAACAAAATTTGCTAGAACAGATAAATACAGTGATGATAAGATCGTAGTTCATTACACAATTCAAAATTAGTAATAATTGTTTTGTGATCTTCGATGACCTTGAATGAGCTTTAATACTAGAACGTCGAAATGCGATAAAAAAAGTATTTCACTATACACAAGTATTACACTAAAAAAGTATACATTCCATAAAAAAAAGAAATGAACAAAAGAAACACAAAAATGATGACTTTATGTCTATGTCTACGTCTTTTCTCACATAAAAAGTATTCACACAATATAATGTTCTCCATGTCATTCACGTTTTGTGTATACCATTCTCCCCATAGAAATTTTAAAATTAGCGGAAATATTTCGAAAAGATAAAGTTTTTATCTCCACCCTGTTTATCACTTGTTCAACACTTTCCTGATTTGAAGTTTAGGATAGGTGACTGGAGAGCATATTAAATAATTGGGTCAGCTATAAGTTACCAGTATAAAAGGGAAACGACATAAATTGTCAATTATTCGTTATCTTCTTTCTCTGTAGTTTGAATATATCGTTTTCTTAACGTCTGAACGTCTTTCTTACTTTTCTTTGTCTGCCTCTGTCTTAAATTTAAATGTACTTCTTTGTCCTTCTTTTCTGTTATGTGTAGAAACCTACTTTACCTACTCGCCGTGAGTGTGTGTAGGATAGTCTTAGAAGGAAGTACCCTGTACTCTCTTTACATATATATATATATATATATATATATATATATATATATATATATATATATATATATATTTAATGAATTTCTATTAATATCATTTAAACAATTTTTATTTCCATTTAATACGAATGAAAAAAGTTTTATAATTTCAAATATTACAAATTAATTGATTAGTAACTAACTAATATATACTTTTAATATTTGTCTAGTAATCGTTTAGTTAGCCGGATGTTTGATTAGGTATATACATTCGGTTTAAGTAATCATTCGTGGCAACTAAGCGAACTACGGGCTTAAAGACGTAGAGATGCCTTTAGAATAATTAGGAGTCTAGCTATCAGCCTAGGTAACCATTGGCAAACAAGCCAGACAAATGTTATAAACTGCTGAAGTCAGATAAAGGAAAATTGTCAAAGGAATGGGAAAAACTGACAGGAAGGAAAGTAATATCAAGTATGAAAAATAATAAAGAAAAAATTTCATTAGAAAGTTTTCTAATAGCGTAAATAAAATTTTATCATGAATTTTTCATATTAAATTCTAGTTTCACTGCTTTAATCGTCCGAGAAAGAAATTGAAAAGAAAAGAAAATTCTGTACTGACTATTTTTCGTTTAAAAACGAAATGTTAAATATATTTATAACAATCATTATTTAATCAATCAATTGATTAATTTATTTGTTTAGTTATATATTTAATTTATTTTGTAATATTAATTCTTTTTTTACAAAATTATTTTTTTATTATTATTATCATTATTATTATTATTAAAAATTATATCTCTTTCCCACGATTAATTATTTTATTTAATTATATACTTATTTAATTTATTTTGTAATATTGTTGGGGCGAAGAAATCAAAGTAGGAGAATCCGAGAATATGCACAACGTGATCGCAAATGAACTTATTATTATACCTTTTATTGTCAGAGAGTTGTCGTGGAAACGAAGAACGGTTACAAGGTGTAGTGAAGAAAAAATAAGAAGAAGAAGTTAGACCTAGCGCGACCGTGTTAGTCGGCTGCGATGACGACATCCGCGAATCGTAATTGAGGGCGCGAACTGCAAAAAACCCAATACTCCCCCTCGATTCAAGGATGGTTCTTCGGAATGATAATGTTCGATAAACCAAGGAGTCTCAAACATTCCACGTGTTTTTGTCTAGACATCCCCTTAGTTAATATATCCGCTGCCATCTTGTCAGTCGGAGTATACTCGATCATCAGTTCACCTTCTTCAACATTTCTCGGATGAAGTGATGCCTCACGCTATATGCTTACTGTGACTGTGAAAAACGGAGTTCTCAGCGAGCTTACGAGCACCGTTGGTATCGCAGAAGACTAAAACTTGTGCCGCGCTCTCGAAAGCCGTGCCTTTTAAAAAACGCTTAAGGCATAACGCTTCCTTAGATGCTTCCGACAAGATCATGAACTCGGATTCCGTGGAAGAAAGCCACGGTCCTCCGCTTTCGGGCTTCTCGGAAGATGGAACACCCACCGAGTATAAACGTGTACCCGGTATAGGATCTTCTGTCGATCGAGCTGTTCTCCCAGTCGACGTCGACGGACCCTTCCAGTGGCTTTCCTGTCTTCAAGTATCTTAAACCCAAAGTTTGTGTTCCCAGAAGATAGCGAAGTACTCGTTTCGCGGCAATCCAGTGACTTTTGTCTTAGCAGCAATTAAACTGACTCAGATAACTGATTGCGAATGCAATGTTGGGTCTTGTGCTCACTGTAGGTACATGACAGATCCTACGAGTTCACAGTAGGGAAGCTCTTCCTCGTTGGAATCCGAATCACCTTCGATCTTCATCAGTTTAGTACCTGGATCCATCGGTGTCGCCACGGGTTTCGCATCTGACATGCCGAAACGATCGAGAACATCTCGTATGTAGCCGAACTGGCAAATAGAAATGTCATTCTTCCGTTGGACAAATTCCATTCCCAGACAATACGTTATTGCCACGAGATCTTTTACTTTAAATATCTCTGATAGATACCGTCCGAACTCCGTCATTTCGCTCTCACTTTGGGAAGCGAAAATGATATTTTCCACATATATTGCGATCAGAAGCATATTTCTTCCCTCGCCTTTCACGTACATGCACGGATCCGCGTCAGTCTTTTTCCCTCCGAACTTGGATATTTCGCGGTCAATTCTCTAGTTCCAGCAGCGTCCGGCCTGTTTAAGACCATAGAGGGCCTTTCTCAAAAAACATACTTTATCGCCCTTCTTGATTTTTTCGAGCATTTGCTTCGCTTTCTCATTTGATTCTCTCTAGAATATCCGCCTTGTACCTTGGGATTTCCATGAAGACCTTTTCACTAATTTTTCCGTTCAGATATGCCGTTCAAATATCGAATTGTCTCAATCGCATGTCGTTTTCCGCGACTAAGGCGGCCATTGTCCTGATGAAGCTGAATCGGGCCATAAGCGCGAATGTTTCATTAAAATCGACGCCTGGCCTTTGAACGAATCCCATCGCTACTACGCGAGCAATTCTTCGATCGAGGGTTCCATCGTGCTTGTATTTATTTCGAAACACCACTCGGCTGCCAGTTACCTTGTGGTCTTTAGGCCTATTTGTGATGATCCACGTGTAGTTTCGAATGATCGATCTTATCTCGGCCTGCATTGCATCATACCATTCTTCGGAATGAGGCCCGCGAACGACCGATTCGTTTGGTAT
>OU427007.1:492500-525000 GCA_911387935.1 Dolichovespula saxonica
TTTCCAAAAATAAATGAACTTGAAAAAATCATTTTTTTGGATTCAAAATATTTTTTTTTGATTATTTGAATTAATATAGAAAAATTTCAGAATGTCAAATTAATTGGGACTCCTTTTATATATACTTACATACATATATATATATAAATAGTAATTACATGTATATAATTATTATTAATTAATATTAATATATAATTTCTTTTTTTTCATCAAATAATAGTTGTCTTTTAAATCTTTATAGAAGTATTTCTTTAAATATTCATTTTTTTCTTCAAATCTTCAGTCGTCCAAATTTTGATTTGGATATAAATATAAATATGTATATTTACATATACATTCATATATATATATATATATATATATATATATATATATATATATATAACTACATCAAAAGTGACCTATCAACGAAGTAGAATCAATCTCAAGTCTAGCGATGTAAAGGTGCTGATCGATTATAACGTAAATTAGCGTCGATCGTGATGGCCTCATTTCCTTTTCGAGTTTCCGTTGAAATAACGTTTATGATAATGTTGATATGATGAATCTTTAACGAATTTTTACGTAAAAAAAATCATACAATTATACAGATTGATTAGAAATTAAAGAGCTCAGTTAAATATCACATTTGTTAGAAGCAATAAAAAAGATATATGAACCATTTATTTTAAAGTGGTTTAAGTCCGTTTGTAAAAGAAATTAGATATTTTAACTAATTTTTCTTATAAAATTAAAAAAAAATTATTCAAATTTTTCAATGATTACGTGTGCTGGGTGTTTTTCTTTGAGGACTTTTGAGAGGATGGACTTTGGATGAATTAAATAGATGCTTTTTGATGACTAATTGGAAACAATCTTTCAACAATTGTATTATAACTGGTTATATCTATTGAATAATTATTCCTTTTTTAATTTTGCATGAATCTAATTCAATGTCTGCCTTTTTCTCCAAAGTAAAACACGGCTGTGTTCTGCTTTTATTTCCTTCTATTTCATCAAGAAATGATTCGTAACATTATTTTTTTTTAAATATTCATATGTGTTAATGCACATGTGCGTCCCTCAATTCTTTACAGTACTTTCTCCTAAGGGTCATTTATTACTATTAGAAATATCTGCCTTTGAGAACTCGTTGGATACTGACTAAGAAAATGGATAGATAATAAAACATATTGCCATCTTTGTCCGAGCTTAGGCTTTTTTAGTCAAGTACCTAGTCTTCACAAATGTGTCGAGCCAGGCAATAAATAAGCTGTGAAAATAAACTCCTAGGCGCGGCGAATCAAAGGTTTGTCTGGCGCCTACTCTTTAAATATTAATGCAACTCTTATAGCTCCTCACGGTTACTAAGACAAAGAACCACACATGAGATTGTTTAAACATTTCGAACGAAATATCCCGACACGCTTACGACCAATGAGAATATTTCTTCCTCTTTCCGGGCACTTTCTGCTTAAACTCTCCCCTATTTATTTCCCTTTCCTATTTCATTGATGCCTTCGTAGATAGTTCGGGAAAAGTCAACAGTTAGTCGCATCTAAGCATTCGCACTTACTAGTAAGACAATCGAGTCTTACCAATATCACTGGTTATGCCTCAATCGGAGGTATCCAGTACAATCTAAATCGTAACAGTCAAGTTACATCCTTCAGACTCGCAACAGCAAGACTTCTAAGTCTTGCTAAACTTACTAACTATCACTCTTTCAGAAATAGTCAGAACCACTAACTACACATTATTATATAAGAACATAACAACTCTTGTATCATACTTCAACAAATATACTGTGATAATTTCCATTCGTGCTGTATTCATTTATGCGCATCAACATCGCGAGTTATACAGGATCCTTCAAAAGAACTCGAGTTTTCCCATTAATTTTCGGGAACGTGGCGAGCAGTATTTTGCTGACGGCCTTCAACGGTATCCTAGCCTTATGCCGCCGCCCTTATTCACCGCGTTCAGCGGGTCTATAACTCTGACGATTAGGAAGAGACGGGGAAGATTATTCGTGCGAATCGACCATCATCGCTCGTCCGGTGCGAGAAGCGTATCTGGAAATACTCTTTTTTTCCGATCTTTCTTTTTTTATCTAATACTCTTACAATAAATTTTTACATATAATATAAAGATAAAATATATTTAATTTTTAAAATATTATATAATTTTAATAATAATTAATAATAAAATAATAATACAATTTTGTATTATTTATATTAAAATTTTATTTTATTTTTATATATCATATAAAAATATATAAAAATATATAATATATATATATATATATATATATATATATATATATACATATGTGTGTAAGATAAACTATTCATATATAATTGATATGGTAATATAATATATAAGATATCAATTTTCCCCACACATTTATCCTTAAAATTATTGAAAATGATTGAGCAACTATGGAAGAGTAGTACGGCCTTAAATTAAGAGAGTATGGATTTTTGGGGTTGTAAAGGCTAATGGGGTCTTCCATAGCATTTTTTCTGGGGTATCGAAGAATATTCATGTCAAATTTAATGCAAATTTATTTCATGATATAAAACGTTTCATCTAACAAACATACATTCATATTTTGACTTTTAAATAAACACACACACACACACACACACACAGATTGATTAGATATACATCAAGGTCCAGATAAATATATCTCCTTTAATAAAAACAATAGAAGAAAAAATATATGTTAAAATAGTTTTATGATTAAAATTGTTAAATATTTTGAGAATATAAAATAAAGTTTAATGATTTTTTATTTTTCTTATAAATCACCGTATATGTTTTTTAATTAATTAGATATATTAATCAATTATTTTTAAAAAATTATTAAACGAGTATAAGGAGTTACTCAATAGATCCTTATTTTATTTTTTCATTTAATCAACATATGTGTACAGACACACACACGTATATATAATGGGTCAATTTTTTAAATATTATTCAATTAATAAACGACAAAAAGAAAAATTTATTTAATGATTTAATTAATATTAATCAGTTTTAAAGAGATCAAATATTTTCTTCAAAAAACAAATGATTTTTCTAAATCCTCGAAACTTATAATACTTTTGTTGATAACTTTTCAAAAGGATTAGAAGTTTTATTCAACGAGTCTGTTTAAGAGAACATTTCTCTCGTTTATTTAAATCCCAAGCATAACTCTTCTCGTGTTCTCAACCGTGGAGAAAATGCGACACGTTCGCTATTGTTTTAAACGGCATTTCTGAAACGGAAACGATATTGAAACGTTACGTTTCCAACTGCTCCCTACCCTCCCTCTCTCTCCCTCTCTCTCTCTCTCTCTGTCTGTCTCTTTCTCTCTTTATATATATATATGTGTATATCCGTTCACGAACCATCTCGACTGTATTTGTTTCCGGAATCGTTCAACAACCACCGTCTCATTTTGAATTTATACTTATGGTATTATAGGCCACGATACGCATGGCCCAAAGAGAAAGAACATAAGGGAGAGAGAGAGAGAGAGAGAGAGAGAGAGAGAGAGAGAGAGAGAGAGAGAGAGAGAGAGAGAGAGAGAGAGAGAAAGAGAGACAGACAGAGAGAAAGAGTGTGTTTATGAGATGGAGAGACTGAGTCGTTGAAAGCGGAAACAGGACTCGAGTAAAGTGAAACAGTTAGATCCATAAGTTTCCTGTTTAATTCTACCAATATATATGCACTTTACGAAAAAAATTTTTTCGACAAATATCCATAAATTTTTTGTTATTTTAATAATGATTAATACATTGGTTAATATGTTTCAGGGAAAATACTTTTGACAAATATTTGAAAGGATTTTTTGATAGTTTAATAATGATTAATAAATTGATTAATACGTTTCGGGAAAAATGTTTTCGATAAGCTGACAATGTATACGATTAATCAAAGGTTTTAAAATATCGATATTGTAATAATGCAAGATAGTAACAAATAGAGAATGATTGTTACGTTCTCTGTAACTTTCTCAGTCCTTTTGATCAGTGTATTATATTTTATTATTATTTTGGCCTTTGTTCGATAAGATATATATATATATATATATATATATATATATATATATATATATAGAGAGAGAGAGAGAGAGAGAGAAAGAGAGAGAGAGAGAGAGAGAGAGAGAAAGAGAGAAAGAGAGAGAGAGAGAGAGTCCGTAATTATTTATAAGAGAACGTTGTCTTGAATATGTATCTGAATTCATAAAGAAGATAAAAAAAATAGGTCATGAAGGATTTTAATATAGTAGATTCGTGTCTTCCAAATCTAGTGTTTTACTACTGATTTTTGTAAAATGAGAGTAACTAATATAATATCACTTTTGAGAGACATATATCGTCATTATAAATATACAAATTATAATTTAATAAAAAAAAGTAATTAGAAAAAGAAGAAACAAATAATAATATTTCGTGTGATATTGCCATATAAATATTATAGAAATTTGTCCGTACAATATAGTATTTTACTACTGATTTCTGATTAATGACAACCTGATATCTCTTTCAAGAAATGTCATGTCATTATAAATATAAAATTTTATTTTAATGAAAAAGTAATTAGAAAAGACAAATAATAATATTCTTGCGTGGTTTTATCATATAAAAATTATTCATTCGAACAATATAGTACTTTACTACTGACTTTTCATTTATAAGAGCTAAATATCACTTTTGAGAGATTTAGCGTCACTATAAATATAAAATCATGTTTTAATGGAAAAGTAATGAGAAAAAAATATAATAATATTTTTGTTGCGCTTTATCATATAATAGATATTCGTCCGATCATTATAGTATTTTATTGCTGATTTCTTATTAATAAGAGCCTAATTTAATTTTTGAAATATATAACGTTACCATAAATATCTAATCATGTTTCATGTGTTACTATAAATATAAAATTACGTTTTAATGAAAAAAAGAAAAAGTAAATAATATTTCACAATCAAACAATATAATACTTTTCTATTGATTTCTGACAAATAAGGGACTAATATCACTTTTGAAATATATAACAACTTCACTATAAAAATATAAAATTACATTTTAATAAAAAAAATAATAAAAAAAGAATAAAAAGAAAAAAAACATAATAATATTTCTTGTCTGAACAATATAATATTTTGGTACTGATTTCTGACAAATAAGAGACTATTATCACTTATAAGTTACGGAAAGAATACGGTCTCGGTAGATCGAAATTTCTATATCCTCGTAGCGAACCCTCGTCTCTAGGGCCTCTTCTCTTCCATCTCTATGGAAGATGATCTCACGAGCTCTTCCAATCGACATTCCATTCTACTTCATGAAACTGTACTCGTTAAAATTGTAGCTACTACTCCAGGAACGTACTCTTCGTACTATGTCTGCTGTATTTCCTTATACGTAAAAAGTAGGTCAATGGACGGACTAGATTATCGATAAAAAAGAAGACAAGTAATCAATACTCTAAAGATACCGATGGTCCGTAAATTTTACGACCTGATTCATAACAATGGTCTATCCAAGATACAGATCTATTCAGTTTATAGTAAAAAGAGGTCCTCTCTATTGTGTTTCGAAAACAATCGTCAATGAAAAAAAGAAAGAGAAAAATAAAAAAAAAATAAAAAATATTCAATGAAAATTTGACGAATTTCATGTTATCAGATTAGAGAGTAATATTTTGTTCAATAGGTGACCCTTGAATGTATGCCATTTGACTCATTTAAACCTTTATGAATATTTTGTTTTTCTTCGAAAATTGGTCTATATAAAAAAAATTTATCCCTTTTTTGTTCCTTTTTCTTTTTTCTTTCTTTTTTTTTTTGAAGAAGTGACCCATATAAAGTGTTATAAAATTTATCTATTCTTTAAAAAAGAACGTAGCTCGTATACTTACAAAATGTTATAAATTTTTTCCTTATTTAAAAAGAAAAAACAAAAACTGACCAATACAAATTGTCAATGTTACAAAATGTGTCCTTTCTTTAAAATACAAAAAAAAAATGACTCATATAAATACATGCAAAAGTTTTACAAAACGTTGTTTCATTTCTTTTTTAATTAATAATCTTTTTTTTACATAAAACATCCATACCTTTTATATATAAAAAATTTCACAGAATTTCTAATTCCTCTTTCAATTTTTGGGAAAGCTTCGTATAAAAGAAAACAAATGGCCCACATAAAGAGTTATAATATTTGTCCTTTTTTAAAAGAGAAAGGTAATTCATATGCATGTAAAATGTATGTAAGAACATTGTTTTATGTATTTTTTAATTTAATTAATCTTTCTTCTTTTTACATGATATATTTATATCTATTCCGTTTCAAATATTTTAGAAACTTTTTTCTATTTCTCTTCTCGGATGTTTAGGAAAGTTTTCTATAAAAGAAAAAATATCATATATATATATATATATATATATATATATATATATATAATAATTATAACCTCCCTTTTTATATAAAATATTAACAATTTTATAAAAATGTATATTTCGTTTCAAAAATGTCACAGGCTTTCTAATTTCTTTTCTTATATAATGTATTTAGAGAAGTTTTCTATTAAAAGAAAGAAAAACAAAAGGAAAAGATCGCCGATTATATCGCGTTGTTTACACTTTAGATTATTTTTATCGTAAATCTGAAAAACGCTTTAGGTAAGTAAGTACTTGTGGAACCGTATCAGAAATATCACGTCGCCGTTCGTGGCCTTTTCAAGCGGTTAATGGCTTGAACCACTTGTTGAAAGCGGATCCATCCGAAACGTTCTCATTTCTATTTTGACGGAGAATTCTTTTCTCCACTTCTCTGTTCTTTAACTCTTTCTTTCTGCAAACAACAACCAACTTGTTGTAATAAAATAGTTCGTAAATTTTTCCCGAAGTTTTTACGTTTCTTCCATTAACGTCGTTATGCACTTTATTATGTACACAAACACACACACAGACAGAGATTCATGCATACATATACATGAGGACACACATATACAACGTAAAATATTTTATTATCTATGAATCTACGTTAGAAAGATAATGTTTTGTAACGCTTAATGGTTGGGTACTTTCAAAATAAATATCACTTTGTAACGATAATAAAAAAAGAAAGAGCTACAAATTCCCTTTTTGGGGTAAAAAGAAAAAAATAAAACAAATATTTTCAATAAATTTCAATCAATGTTATTCTCATTCCTCCATTCACTTTCATTTCATTCATTATTTTTATCGATTATTATCATGCACTATTTATCATTTTTATTCATGGATCAAGTCAGATCAATATAATTTTATATCACTGAATTTTTTTTAATATACTTTCATTATCACTATAAATAAATATATTTCTTTAAACAAATTAAATCCATTACATAGATACATATATGTTATTATTAATATGAAAGTGTTTGTAATTTCCTTATAACTTCAACTATTTTTCCTTAATTCAGATAAAATAATTTTTTAATTGCATTTTATATTCCGACAAAAAGTATAAATTACGTAATTTATAGTGATATTCTTAATAAATAAATAGAAATAAAAATATTCAAATTTTTTATATACTCTATTCTAAATTGAATACTATTGGAGATCGCCAAACGGTATAAATAAATCTAACCGAACATTAGATATCATACATGAAAATAAAATTCTAATGTCATATTGATTACATTGATAAATATTAATAATATAAAATTCCAAATATTGCTCCGTTCTTCTCCCAATTTTTCTGTAAACACAATTTATCTTTGTTTTAGCTTCCTATTAGTTATGCTTGTCACAAAAAAAAACTATATTAGTGATATTATAATATGAATTACTATGATATCTTTTTCTTTTTTTTTTTTACTTTTTATATTATCTTTTCCTTTAATTTATATGTTTCGAACGTTAAAATTTCATGTATATTCAATGATCGGTTGAAAAGATTACCTCTTGTCCTTGAAACACGCGTGAAGGACTAACGAGGTCAACTTAACCAAGTGTTATTGGTTTAACCTAATCAATTCGGCGAAACCATAAGGGATATATATTCAGGGTATCGAAATGTTCTATGACGTTCCGCGGTTCCACATACGTGTATCGATAATCGTTCTCGTTCTCCTTCCCTAATTAGTTACAGATCGATTCTATGATTCCTATAAAATACAATTTGCTTTGTTAGTGATATCAAAAAGATGTATGATATTAAATCTAATAGGTATATATCTTTACACTATCGAACGCTCTTTCTCTCTCTCTCTCTCTCTCTCTCTCTCTCTCTCTCTCTCTCTCTTTCGTTTCCATTTAAAAAAAGAAAGAGAAGAAAAGAAATCTATGAAAACTATTTCGGTAATGAATTTTAATTACTAGTTGCTGAGATCTTTTTTAATTGTTAACAATTAATTAGAGATAAATAGATTGATAGATAGATAAATAGATAGATAGATAGATGGGTAGATGGATAGATGGATAGATAGATAGTTAGAGATAAATGATAATGTCTTCTCGAGGTTGTGAAATTATTATCGGTTAATGATTAATTTTCGATTAATGAAAATTTATTTTCGTATTAATATCATTTGCCGTTTTATTGAATCATTTATGTTAGGTAGATAGATAGATGGGTAGATAGATCGAGATAAATGATAATGTCCTCTTGTGGCTACGAAATTATTATCGGTCAATAATTAATTTTCGATTAATAAAGTTGTATTTTCGTATTAAGATCATTTGCCATTTTTTATCGGATAATTTATCTTTCAAGGTGAAGCTGCAGAGTTCGAAAAAGAAAAAGAAAATGAAACAACAAAAAGCAAAGAAAAAAATATTTACATTTAAAATTAGATTTGATTTGAAAATAATCACGTCGATTATTTCACGATCAACAAGAAATCTTTATAGTTAATAAATTTTTACTTTTCCCATTTCACTTGTACATAAGTATGTAAGTAAGTAAGTAATTAAGTACTTGTCAAATCATTGAGAAATTGTATTCGAAGTTCTCACAATAATCAGCACCAATCTGTGACAAATCCTAAGCTGTTTTTATATAGATTATTTAATCGGCTTTAGAGTCGGTTCAATTTCCGTCCACTAACTTACGAAGTAACCTATTTCCTTAACTTTTGTTTTTTCCTTCTCTCCTTCCTTCCTTCCTTTCTTCATTTCAACGGTAACGACATTTTAACGACGAATCTAAGCCGACTTTTCAAATACCTATTCTTATTCTAAATGAATGATTCTTTATAGAAAAAAAAGAAGAAAAAATATTTTATTTTTAATAAATAAAATTATATATAAATCTATGAATTATATTGAATATATAATTTATAAATAATATATCAATTGTATTAAAAATATAATTTATTTTTTTAAGAAGTAAAAAGAAAGAAAAGAAATATTTTCGTGAATTTCAATCGTTATACTTCTTCGTTTATTCTTAACTGTATTTATTTCAATCATCATTTTTATTAAACGAATGATTTGTGAATAGATAGTAAAAAAAAGAAAAAATATTCAAATTTTTATTTTAAAGGTAAAAGAAGAAAACGAACGTTTTTTATGGATTTCAACCGTTATTCTTCTTCGTCCATTTCACTCATCATTTTCATTAATTATTTTATAATGAATTTTGATTGTTTTCATTCATTTTTTATTCCTCAATTTATTTATTTCGCAAATTTGTTTTCCTTTAAAGAAAATGTTATTACTAGAAATAAATATAATTATTAAAATGAACTAATCATAAGTTTAGCTAGTTTATTATTATTCAAGTTAAACTCACGAGAGTTAATTAACCATTATCACATTAATAAACTCACTAGATTAACTTTACAATTATGCGCACAATTATGTACGTACTGATGCTTTTGGTTTCATCCGTATACAATAACATTATAGAAATTAGGGAATATATATTTCGTTTCTTCTTTGAATTTATAATGATAATGATTATTATTATTATTATTATTATTATTATTATTATTATTATTATTATTATTTTTATTTTTATTATTTGTATTATTATTATTATTGTTTTCTGAAGACAATAAGAATGTTCGTGACTCTGGAAATAGCTTTACCCTTTTAGTTTTGATTTCTTTAAGGGATAATGAGAGAAAATAAATATATTCAAGTTTTTCTTCCTTTTTATATTCTTTAAAAAAATGTGTTGTAATATCGAACAACACTTCGATTTAATATATCTTAAATAATAATAATGATAATAACATCAATAACAACAACAATAACAACAACAACAACAACAACAATAATAATAATAATAAAAATAATAATAATACATCATAAAAAAACTAAATAAGTATACAATACAAAAAAGTAAAAATACAAAAAATGCAAATAATAATTGGAAACAATGGATGATATAACTGAAAGACGTTAATTACATACGCAGACGAAATACATACATAAACACAACACTGCAACAAAAATATATTATACAAAACAATAGTCAATAAATACAAGTTGGACAAAACAATACAGTATAGTGCTAACATCATTTTAATATATAAGAGGAAACAATTAAATATGGCGGAGATTCGTTTAATTATTTCAATTAATGGAAAAAAGAAAATTAATATAATAATAAAAATAGTAATAATAATAATCCAGTATGTTTATCTTAAATTTATCGAAGTTAGCAACTCTCAGCTGGGTACCTCTTGTTTTCCTATGAATATCCTAGGATCCACCATCAGAGGGTCTTTAATAAGCTCTCTCAGTCTATTTCACGAAAAACACGACGTGACTGAAACCCTTAAGTACTTCTTGTATCCATTCTTTCTTTATATTGAAAGGATAAGGAGAAAACGAGACAACCATTTTTGAAAGTATTATATCTTCTATCCGTTACGTGAATAGTAAATATATAATCAAAAAAACGATATATATATATATATATATATATATTTTTTTTTTTTTCTTTCATTACATCTCCAATATACGGTAGATATAATAAACAAGTCTGTGATTATTTTAACTTAATATGTACCATGTTCAATAATAATACTTAAAGATAATGTTTTATGTCGAAATAAAAGAAAAATAACGTTGCGTTTTTGTTTTATTTTTTAATTTTTGATTTATAATTCTGATCACTTTCAGACATGCATTTAATATTATTCATATATACATAACCGCGTATATTTTGTATATATATAAATATATTGTATATATTGTTTATCGTTAATATATATTGTATATATTGATTTTTATTGTTTTGTTTCGATTAAAGTTCCAATATATATATTATTTTTTTTATTATGTTCTTTCTTCGATGACATCTTCAATACACAGTAGCTATAATAAATTCTGTGATTATTTTAAATTATTATGTATCGTGTTCAATAATTATACTTAATAATAATATTTTATGACGAAATAATAGAAAAATAATTGTTCGTTTGAGTTTTATTTTCTAATATCTAATTTCTAATTCTAATCACTTTCAGACAAGTATTTAGTGATATATAATACTAATCGATAAAATACCAACATGATTTCGGTTAACCCAAATACATTGTTCAAACAAATTTCAATAGAAAAATGATGAAGGAACTAAATGATTTATAAAATCTTAAAGACTGTTTAAAATGATGGTACGTAAGAGTACTTGCTAAGTTAGCTTCAAAATGAACATGTATTTATATATGTATGTGTTCAACTATGTCTCTATCTTTATCTTTATCTTTGTTACACACACACACACACAGAGAAAAAGAGAGAGAGAGAGAGAGAGAGAGAGAGAGAGAGAGAGAGAGAGAGAGAGAGAGAGAGTGAGAGTGAGAGAGAGAGAGAGAGAGAGAGAGAGAGAGAGAGAGAGAAATATACATAACATACACTAAATCGATAACGTATGAGCCTTTTCTTGATAACACGAGCTTGCACGTGTTATACTCACTCGTACATATTGAAAGTGTATATTGAAATAGAAAATGTGTGAATACAATGATGTCATTAGACACATACACAAACTCACGCGAGCGTATACCTATATATTTATACATACATACATACATACATTTGTATGTAAATACATATATATATATACATATATATATATGTATATAAGTACACATGCACACAGGCAAATCTCTCCCTAAACGTGTATCCGAAGCGATCTTGCGTGAAACGATCAAAGTACGACACGCTACTAGTCGATCACCTATTTCTACGTCAAGCCGTAAACCACCTGCCGATTTATTATCTGCTGTTAGTCTCTCTCTCTCTCTCTCTCTCTCTCTCTATATATATATATATATATATATATATATATATATATATATATATATATATATTAGGTTGGCAAGGATAGAATTTGTAAGTTATCAACCAACTTTGCCTTTTTTTCTACAAATTTCATCCTTGACGACCCAATATATATATACATATATATATCTTTTTATATATTTTTATCTCTATATTAGATCACAGAACAATCAACGAGGAAAAGTTTGATGGTATCCTCTTTGTAAAATATGAGAATTCCATTTCTCACGTTAAATTTCTCTTACTACTTTCTTATAAAAACATAAACATTTCTATATATCCATGCATGTATTTATATGTGTGTATATATAAATATATATATATACGCATGTACGTATATATGTATGTTTGTACGTTTTCATTCACTTCGAGCAAACTTTCAGAAGGTTTCAAACAAGGCAAGTAGGGAGGGGTTATAGGGAGACTTTACTCAGCCCCTTTTTACGTCCATCCGTCCATCCAACCATCCTTCTCCTCCTCCCCTCTCCCTCACCCTCACCCTCTCCTTCTTCTCCACCATCTCTCTTGGATCTCGAAATATTGCTCGTTCTTTACTCACTACGTTACGGAGATGAGTCGATGAGCGTGCATATATTCGCTCGAGCGTGATCCTTCTTTCTTCTTTTTTTTTTCTTCTTTCTTTTTCCTTTCTCTCTTTTTTTTCTTTTTTTTTTTCCTCCTTTCGTTCCACCTCTTCCGCATCGATAGTTGGGTAAATTTTTGAAGCTATCCTCTAATTATCTGCCACGATTCAGGGGCTATCCAATTAACGCAATGACAAAAAATAAAATGTAATGAAAAAAGTAAAATAAAACTTCTGTTCGGTACTTGTTACGTACTTTCAACTTCTGGTTGGTACTGATTCGTAACTTGCCTCTTTTTAGGATTGGTTTTTTTATTTAATTATTTCTTTTTTTAATTGATTAACAACACGTAATATTCGTCGAATCATCGTAATTTTATTTGCGCTTTCTTTTTTGGTCATTTTTTATTTTTTCGTTTTGTTGGTATGAGTTCACATGATGGTTTATAAAATATTAGGTGATAATCACGACGAGAAACAGCAGATCTTCCGCGTTAATTAGCTTAATGAAAATAAATCTATGGTGAGATTCGTTCTAATCGTATTTTCTTTAATCAAGCAATTTTTCTAAATTCCTACTTACAAAATCTATCACACAGATTTTGAGAAGTATAAAACGAAAATCTTATACAGAGATAAGGCTTGTATTCAGAAAAAAATTAAAGTTTTCTTAAATCTTCCAATTTGCAATTCTTGTGTAAAAGTTTTTAATTTTAATGCCATTAAATTTTTAAGCGAAATCTCTGTATATTATCATTAATTTCTCTCTCTCTCTCTCTCTCTCTCTTTCTCTTTCTTTTTCTCTTTCTCTTCATTTCTTTGGTTTTGTCAAAGGATTAAATTTAACGACGCAACCGAGAGTAGCAAGAAACTTAAGAGGATTTCTAATTATTTGCGTCGAACTCGGTGAAATATATTACTAACGATTAGAGTGTCCTCAAAAATGTCTTCCATATTCAAAAAAATTCATAACAAAAATTCAGTTTGATCATTATCAACTACTATACAGTAATTACTAATTCTATGTACTTTTACTTATTTGAAAAAAGATATTAGTAAGAGATATATGCGATAATAATTGAAAGATACAGGGGAAAAAATAAGGAATGTCACAGTAACAAAAGGTTGCACAATTTTAAAATTAATTTTTAAAGATTTGCATTATTCGTATATGACACACAATAGACCATCTCAGTTCTGAATAAGCGTAGGATATTAAAATTAATTCATTTCTTAGTGATTGTGATTGTGTTTGTAAAAATACATCTCGAATAGATGGTGTTATCGTCACTCAATGCATTTTTCAATAGTAGTTAAAATTCTTTTTTTTGTATCCCTTACTCTTCAATTTATTTAAATAAATTTATTTAAATATAACAATTAATTGTTTAATCTGTTTAACCCACTATAAATCAATTTTTTGTCAGGTTCGTTAGATAACAAAACTTTTCGGACGAGTTATTTGTTTTTTTTTTTTTTTTTTAGATAGAATACGTTGCCATTAGACAAAATTTGGTTTATCATTCAAAAAAGGAAAAAAAGACATGAAATATTCTAAATAAAAAATATACATACCATAACATTTCTCCCTTGAAATCAGATAACTCTTGCATAAACACTTTTTTTTCAATATGCTGTATGTTCGAGATAAATATTTTTAACGCTATGTTTTGAACACCCAGTATATATATATACACACACACATATATATATACATATAATGATATAGTATTATTATACTGTATTATTATAATATATTCGACTTAAAAAAAAATAAAAGACATTAAAAATTTCGCATATAAATAAAAAAATAATTTCATAGTGATAAAGTATATTAGTAACAAGTATCTAACAGTAATAAATATCAGTACAATTGAAAATACAAAATAAATTAATCGTATTATATTTTATATACTTAATTTGAAAAAAGGAAATAAAAGAAACAAAAACAAGTATGAGATATCAGACAATAATTAGTGTAAAAATATGTAGAAGAAATATTCCAATGAAAATATAAAATTTTTAAAAGTTTTCATTTAACAGATATTTATTTGCATTTTACTTTGCAATTAAATTACAGCAGACACGTCAATCATCGAACTCGATGATATTTAATCATCAGAACACATTCACCAGTACCTCAATTGTGATCAATGAAATTATGGTTAGTATCCTTTATGAGATCGAACAGGAGAACGGCAACACGTTTCATCTTGAAAGGAATTTATATACATAAATATACACACATACACATATATAAATATACATATACATATATATATATATACATACATATACATATATATAAAATAAATGGATAGTTATACGTACAACTGACTAATACACATGTATATATTATATGTATATACAAGTATATTAGTTAATAATAGTAAAACTGATGAATATATTCAAAACTAATAAAAATATTTAATACAAAATGATTTAAATTGGTTAGTTAGTTAAAAATAATAATATTTATTATTATATCAAAATAATATTATTATATTAAATATAAAACTTCTGTACATACATAGATATTCCATACTTCTTGAAAAAATATCGATTACAATCGCTAGTTATCAATACGAAACATACTTTAAGATATTAGATGCATTTAGACAGCCTAAAAAAAACAATTTTTATGATATTTTTCTTTATTTATATATTATAATTTCTTTCATTAATAAAAATAAATCATTAAATACATGTTCCAGTTTATACTTCTAGGAATATTATTCAATAAAAAAAAGAAATTAGAAATTAAATTAAATTACAAATTAATTATAATTATTTTAATAAAAACAACCTGAATTTATCGCGGTTTTGTACGGCGTTCGTGATTCCGATAACATTTCCTCGGGGTATTATCAAAAATGAAAAAAAAAAGTATAAAACCCTTAAAGCATATTTAAAAAACAAACTTTGTTCTTTCACGAAGTTGATTTTTATAATTTTCATTTAATGAAAAAAAAAATACTATTGAAAAAACAGGCGATTGAATTTATCATGTGCTTTTCGATAAAAAAATTCAATATTTTTTTTAACGATTAAAGAAGAAAAACTATAATTTCCACAATACGAAGACTATATGATGAAACAAGAAATAATCATATAGATTTTCATTCAAATCGTTTTCAAATGGTTACCAAAATATTATTGGCGTCGATTTGAACAATAAAGTTTAAAGTTTAAGGAATCCGTAGATAATATCGAACTCGGGAGGGTAGATTTCAAACGGCCGTAACTTTGTCAATTTTTGGAAATTTTTCCGATGATATTTTCCAATAGGATAATATTATCGAATAAAAATATTTTGGAAAAATCAATACTTTTGAATTTATTAGGTGCATCTAATCTCTTTATTTCTTCGATAGATAACCTCTTTACTTAAAGCGTGTTAAATGTCTAATCTATTTACAGGAGGTTCGACAAATTTTTTTCTCTTTTTTTTTTTTTAATTAAGTTAATTTTAACAAAGTTATTACAAATAGGTCGTTCAAGAGGACTTTCTACTTTTTCATAAAAAATTTTTGATTCGTATAACGATAATCGTACGACAATATAATTATTATTTACATGAATTTTATTTTTGTACGATTTCCATATAACGTTATTCACAAGGAATAATTCAAATTTTGTATTATTTGATTATTTAACGAAAATTTATACAAATTATTAATCTTATTTCTTCTCACAATTAAAAAAATTTAATAAAATTATATCAGATAAATAAAAAGATAAAAATCGAAAAAAAATTGGAATAATATGATATATTTATAAAACAAAAGAAAAAGAAATAGAATAGAAAAGAAATGAAGAACGAAGCAATGATTTCTGCGGTTTAAGTTAGACGTTTTAAATTTAAAACAAAAAGCCGTTTTTCCTTCATTTGAAGAATTTTCTTTCTTTGTTCTGCTTTCCCACTTCGTGTCCTTTGATCTTCACCAAGAAAGGAAGTTAGATCTACCAATGCTTGCTGTATAGGAAAGCTTTTAGTCGAATTTAATTAGTTCTAAACGTACAAGAAGCCAAAGGACGTACTTCGTCTAGAGAAAGAGAAAGAGAGATAGAGATGGATATATATATATATATATATATATATATATATATATATATATATATATATAGAGAGAGAGAGAGAGAGAGAGAGGGAGATAGTCGCGGAAAAGATTTGTCGCATTGGTTATCGTACGATTTTATGAAAACTTAAGACTTTCTCTGAGAATTTATTTCTCTTCTACATCTTCTTTTTTTATTTCTTTTGTTTCCACTTCTCTTCTTCTTATTCTTTTACTTTTTCTTCTCAATTTTTTCAGTTTTTTTCTTTTTTCTGCTGCTAATCAAAAATATAATCTTACTGGACATTAATAAATTAAATATATAGGATGTGTTTGCTATTAATAGTTTATATATATTTTTTTCATTCATAAATGAAAAAAAACTACTACGAACTGTCATGAGATAAAAACGAAGAAAAAAAGTTTGACGTAGTTGACATTTCATCAAAGATTTAATAAATTGTCTATGAAGAAATTATAAAGAAGAATCAATAGAAAGAGAGAAAGACAGAGAGATAGATAGATAGGCAGAGAGAGAGAGAGAAAGAGAGAGAGAGAGAAAGAGAGAGAGAAAGAAAGAAAGAGAGATAATTATTTGACTTAAAATGAAATTCGATTTTAACGATCTCGTTAATTAGCATTATAACTTTTACTTAATTTATGCTCTTAGTTGTGTCATTTATTATACATATAAATATAATATATATATATATATATATATATATATATATATATATATATATGCATACGATATATCCTATAATTATATAATATATTCTTCTTCTCTTTTTTTTTTGAGAACGAAACCTTTTCATAGTTTATCAATACTTTTATAAAATTTATTCTAATTATTATAGATATTTTATTAACATCGTTTCTCCTCTTTTTTCTCTTTTATTCTTTTTTTGTTTTCAAAATAAAATCTTTACATAATCGGAATTGAAATAGGTATCAGAAGCGTGTGATTTAACACTGAGCAACGTTATATTGTCCAAGAAGAATTAAGCGATTAATTTCCATCTCCGAGATTTCATTTATTCATTCGGTCGATTTTAAGAAGCTCGAAACGACAACGACACCTCATTCAGGGTTCGCACAAAGTAAATTAATGAGCGGTTTTCGAGAAGTAGAGGAGCGTTGTAGTTTTTCTACGTTTAAGTTATAGGAAAAAGATGAGGAGAAAAAGAACAAGGAGAATAAGGAGAAGGTTAGAAAGAAGGAAACGCTTTAACGAGCTCTCGGCCTTCGAAACTTTATACGAAGGTTTTTAACTATTTCTATAATTAATTGTTAAGTATATAATATACAGAAAGTAATTATACGAGAGGGTAATATTATTCGTTTTTTAAATAAAACAAAATCAATAACAATTCATTTAAAATAACTGATCTATCGAAGTGTCAGAAAAGTGAAAAGTAATTAAATCGGATCAAAAGACATATTAAACAAATGAGGATCAGATATATCGAAATTATTTTAGTCTTGAGAAAATTTCGCGATAATTTCTTAATAATATTGGAGAGTTGAATATCTAAAAAAAAAAACAATATTTTTCATATACTAGTCGTTAAAGTAAACAAAATACAAATGTGTAGAAGAGAAATTCGATATGAATATAATATGAAAATAAAATGTGTGAATCAATTTTTCTCGCATATATTTCTCCCTTAAAATTATTGATAATTATTGAGTTACTAAAAATAAAAAACGAAAAAAAATATTATTAAAATGAACATACATCATAATGCACTATCTTATAGATATAAACGATATAATTAATCATTTCCAATCTACTCTTAATTAACAAAGCAATTAATCAACAAATGAATTTATTTCTATAATTATAGATTTTACACTTTTAAAAATATTTAATTTACCATTGAGTTTATTTTACTTTATTTATAATTTACAATGAATTAATTAAATTACATTTTTAAAAGTATTATTCGTATTAATAATTGTTGTTTATAAAACTCATAACAGTTTTATTTTAATCTCAATCAAATATTTAAAAATTGTCAATATCGTAAGATATATAAAATGGTAAAAGGAAAGCAAATAAAAGTAAAAAGTAAGTAAAATATCACAAAATCGATAGTTAGCGATAACGATTTTTATATTAACTTTTTAATCGATTCACCGAAAAAAAGAAGTAATCACAATTACAATCATTCTGAGAATGATTCTTATGCTATTATAATATCTACAAAATGACGAACTAATAAATTAATAATTTAGGATAGAACGATAAAATTAATGAAATAGAAGAAAATGTGTGTGTGTGTGAAAATACTCCTACGAATGAATTAATTGTTCGCTAAAAATATCAACTCTTTGACAAAGATCAATCTCTGTCGCTGTGAAAAAATCCTTTCTCACAAGAACAATGACGAATTATATTAAGATTTTATAATATACAATAATACGATAGAATAGTGAAAATTATTACAACAAGCAACTTCAGTGACAGGAAATTTTCGAAACACTTAAATATGATTGTTCTAATGTTGATATTGTACTGAAACTTTGTACAAAACTTTCTCGAGACTACATAGATAATTTTTGATAATTTAATCGCCGATATCTCGAAAAACGCTAATAATATTTAGTTGAAATTTACAGAGGAGTTATATACATTATATCGCATTAATTGTACCTGAAATCAGATTGAAAAGAAAGTATGTTGTTACGATTTTATAATGACGTAAATTTTTTTTTTAAACTTTTCATTTATCTATAGAGCCATTTTGTCGATATCATTTTATTAATGTATTATAATTTTTCTTAATATTTTTATTTTTATTAGAATTATTTGAGACAAACCCAAAGAAAAAGAAATATTATTATTATGATTAATATAAAAACAGGATTTTCAGTAATTTACCTTTTATTATGTTAGAAGCACGATATTAATGATCATGGAATAAATCTCGATAGTATTCTTATTTTATAATGTAGTAATTAATACTCTAAAATGAAAGGAAGAAAAAAAAGAAAGCTTTATATTCATTCACTGCTTTGTTATAAACAGTTAAATGCTAGGCAATTTTTTTTAAATTCATAATCACCCCAGTCCAACTTAAGTTAAGATGGACTTAGCTTTAGAGGTTGTTGTAGGCCAAGTGCAGATCCCGATAAAATATTTTTTCTAGAATGTCGAAAAATATTCTAGCCAAATTTGATACGTTGAACGATATAGAATCCTTTATCTAATAAAAAAACATACATATATCAATACATACGCACATACAAACAAACACACATGAATAGATACATTTATGTATACATATATACATAATACGATATATATATATATATATATATATATATATATGTATATATATATATATATATATTAAGTTATATAGGCTTCCGGTTCCGGTGAGAGAGTGAGTGACAGATGTGAGTGAGTGTGTTCTGAATTTTGGGTAAAAAGAAGGTAAAAGGGGAGAGGAGAACTAGGGAATTGGGGTGGAGAGGGTGAGGGAATAGGGATGGAGCAGCAGAGGGGTATAAGGGAGAATGGTGGAAAGTGGTTGTTGGGGGGAAATAGACGGAAAAAGGTTGAAGAGGTTAGATTGTGAAAAGGTAATCGGTTAGGAGAGGACAGGGGAAGGAAGGAGGATATAGACAAGTGACGAGAGCTATCGAATGTGGAGGCGAGAAAGGAGAGGCGCTGTAGTCGCCAAAGTAGAGGAAAAGCGGGATCGGTTACGGAGTTGGGAAAGGTGGCAGGACTGGAGTAGTATGGTGGAGATGAATGTGGTGGGGATCGAGGAAGAGCGTGAGGAGAATTTAGTTGTTTTAAGGAAAGAAAAAGTGAGGATGAGGAGGGGAAAAGGAAGATGGGGAGGCCAAAAAAGGTGGAGGAACTAAAAGAAGAGAGGAGAGGTAGTACAGGATGTATGGATGAATATTTGAAAAGGAAGAGGAAGGGGAGAGGGAGGTAGAAATTGAAAAGGGAAAAAGAGGGGTCTTGAAAAGGAGTAGGAAAGTAGGGTGGTCGCGGGAAGAAGGAGAGGAACACGAGATAGAGGGATGGGGCAAAATGATGGAGGAAGAATTAAGAAAGGTGAAGGAAGGATTTGAGAAGGAAATAGAAAAATTAAGGTTGGAGATGAATGGGGAACGAAAGGAATGGAGAGAGGAGAAAAGGAGAATGGTGGAGAGGATAGAGAGGTTAGAAAAAAGGGAAAGGGATTGGGAGGGGAGAAGAGGCGAGGAAAGTAAGGAGAGTGGAGAAGACGGGGAAAAAGGAGAGGATGGGTGCAAAGGGCAGGAAGGGGAGGTAGTGGAGAAGATAAATAGTATAGGGAGAAAGTTGGAGATGAAGGAAAGAGAGGAGAGAAGAAATAACGTAATACGTAAGTATTAGGAGGAGAGAAGTAATAAAGTAATACGTAATTTAAAGGTTGGTGAAGGGGAGTTGGGAGAGAAGGTAAGGGGGGTGATGAAGGATATTGGGGTGGAAGCGTCAATAGAGTGGGTTAGAAAGGTAGGATGGAAGGGGAGATGGTGGTGGCGAAACTGGGGAGCAGGGAGCAGAAAAGGCAGGTAATGCAAAAAAAAAAGAGGTTTTTGGGGGAGGGCGGTAAGAATAGAAGATGATCTAACGTGGGAGGAGAGGAGAATGAAGTGGAGGTTAGAAAGAATTGCGGAGGGGGAGAGAAGGAGGAGTAGTAGGGTGTAGATTGGATAAGGAAGATAAGGATAGACGGTAAGTGGTGGAAGTGGGACGAGGAGGAAGGGAGACTGAAGGATTGGAGGGGGGTGACAAGGAAGGAGGCGATGGGAAAGGGGAAGGTATACGTGTGGGGGAAGGAGGAGAGGGTAGAGGGGGATGGGGTGGATGAGAAAGGAAAAGAGAGGAGGAGACAAAGGGTGAGGGAAGGGGGGTAGGAAAAGGTGGAGAGAGTGGTGAAGAGAGGGACGGGGGGAAGTAGAAAGGTAGGAGGAAGGGTAGGAAGGTGGAAAGCAGGATTCTGGAACGTGGCGGGGATCAGAAACAAAGGAGTCAAGTTCTGGGAGGAAATAAGGAAGTGGGAGGTGATAGTGTTGGTGGAAACCTGAGTGGATGAGAAGGGTTGGGACAGAGTGAAAGGAAGGTTACCGAAGGGTTATAGATGGGAGAAACAGCTAGCAAGGAGAAGGAAAAGAAAAGGGAGGGATACTGATAGGTGTCAAAGAGGAGAGTGGGGTGACGGTGATGTCGGTGGCAGAGGAAAAGGAGGAAGGGGTGATAGCAGTAGAGGTAAGGAGGGGCGAAGAGAAGTGGAGAATAGTAGAGATTTATGTGAAGGGGGATATAGAGAGAAAGCTGGAAATCTTAAAGGGATGGATGGAGGAACAGAAGGAAGAACAGTGGACGATGATAGGGGGGGACTTTATTGCAAGGACAGGGACACTAGGTGGAGGAAGGTGGGGAGGGGATTGAAAAAGTGGGTTGGGGCATTCTGAACGGGGACATAGAAGGGAATAGGAAAGGGGAGTTCATATATACCGGCGGGAGAGGGCAGTCGGTAATTGATTATATAATAGGGAAGGTGAGGATGAGGGAAAGGATAGTAAGGATGGAGGTGGGGAAGAGCGTAGAATCCGACTATCATCCACTGGTAGTGTCACTGGAAGGAAAAGGAAAGAGGACAGGGAAAGGAGAATGGATAAAGAGGGGGAGGAAAGGATTAGAGAAAAGATAGAGTGGGAGTGTAGTGGAGATAGGGGAGTAGAGGAGGAATTGGGGATGAAAGTGAGACAGATAGGGACAGAGTTAAAGGAGGGGGCGAAAGAGAGAGAGAGGGAAAGGAAAGGAAAGGTTGGTAGGATGAAGAATGCGAAGAGAAGAGGAAAAGGGGCAAGGAGAATGTTGAGGAAGTGGAAAAATGGAGGGGAAGGGGGAAGGTTATAGAAAGGCAAGAGCGGAGTATAAGATGATATGCAGGGAGAAAAAGGAAAAGGAGAACGAGAGATGGGTGAAGGAGACTCAAGAGGCGAGGACGGAAAAAGAGGTGTGGAGAATAGTAAACAGGGAAAGGGAAAGGAGGAAAGGGGTGAAGGAGGGAATAGAGTTGAAGGAATGGAGGGAGAGTTTCATAAGGTTGTTAGGAAGGGTGAGGGAAGAGTGTTAATATGGGGCGAGGGGAGGAGGGAGAGAATTAGGAGCCAGAGATGAGTAGAGAAGAAGTGAAGAGGACGATAGATAAATTGAAAGAGAGGAAAGTTGCGAGGGAGGATGGTGTGCCCAGCGAAGTATGGAATCATAGGGAGAGGGTGGTAGAGTGGGTAAGGAGGGTTTGTGGTAGGGCGTGGAGAGGAGAGGGGTGGCCAGAGGGGTGGAAGGAAGGAGTTATAACCCCAATTGTAAAAAAGGGGACAGGGGATAGGTGGAGGAGTATAGAGGGATGACGCTGATGCCAACGATTTATAAGGTATATGTGGGAGTTCTGACAGAAAGTCTAAGAGAGGAGATAGGGGGAAAGGGGATGGTACCACCCATTCAAACAGGGATCAGGAAGGGAATGGGAGTCATGGATAATATTTATGTGATAAATCATTTAGTGAATAGGCAGCTGAAAAGGAAGGGCGGGTTGTTAGTGGCTACCTTTCTGGACCTAAAGGCGGCGTTTGACTCGGTGGATAGGAAGGTGTTGTTTGAAGCTTTGAGGGAAAAAGGGGTGAGGGAGGGACTAAGGAGTAGGGTAGAGGAGATTTACAGGGAGACGAGGAGTAAGGTGAGGGTAGGGGAGAGGTTAGGGGAGAATTTTTGGACGGCGAGGGGGATGAGGCAGGGATGTCCACTGAGTCCATGTCTCTTCAACCTGGTGATAATGGATGTAGAGGAAAAGTTGAGGAGGAAATTGAAGAGTTGAGGAAAGGGGGATGGGGGGGAATAAGGCTGGGGGAAGAGAAGGTGTTCTGTCTGGCCTATGTGGACGACATGGTGTTGTTGGCGGAGAGTGAGGAGGGGATGGTGCACATGCTGGGGAAGATGGAGGGTATCCTAGATAGGAAAAAGTTGATAGTGAACGTGGAAAAGACGAAGGTGATGAGATTCAGAAAGGGAGGGGGAGAATGGCTGAGGTGAAGTGGAGATGGAAGGGAAAGTGAATCGAGGAGGTGAAGGAATTCTCCTATCTAGGATACAGAATGCAGAGGAATGGGGGTCAGGATGCGCACGTGAAGGAAAGAATCAGGAAGGCGGTGGCATTGGTCAAACAGGTCTGGAGAAAAGGAAAAAGAAGGTTTGCAGGGGATTGGGAGAGAAGGATATGGCTATATGAGAGATTGGTTGGGAAGGTGATGAACTATGGGGCGGAGATATGGGGGTGGAGGGAGCAGAATGAAGTGGAAGCGATGCAGGAGAGGTGGATAAGGTGGACACTGGGGGTAGACTGGTATACCCCAGGATATTTGATAAGGGAGGAGATGAAAAAGGACAAATTTAGGATGGGGGCTGGGAGAAGGGCGGTGAATTATGAAAGGAAATTGGTGGAGGGGAGGGGTGGGGTACTGACGAGAAAATGCTAGGAGGGAATGAAAAGGAGGATAACGAAGGGAAAAGAGCTATCGGGCTGGGAGGAGGAGAGAAGGAAATTCTGGGAGGAGAGGGGTAGGGATATAAAGGAAATGGAGGAAGGGAGAAGAGAGGGGCAGGAAGTTTATGAAGGTTGGGAACAAAGGGACAGGGAGTTGCAGAGGGAGGAAAGAGAGGAAAGGATTATAGGGGGGAATTATAATAAGTGGTATGGTGAGATAGGAGGAGAAGGAGTGCCAGAGTATCTGAGGAAGGGATGGAGGGAGAGTAGGTGGAGGAGGGTGGTAAGATTCAGGATGAATAATGAGATGAGAGGGGCAAAGTATTAGGAGGTAGAGGAGAAGAGGAGGTGTAGGATGTGTGGGGAAGGTGAGGAGACGTGGGAGCATGTGTTAAGAGAATGTAGGATAAAGGAGGATGGGGAGAGTTGGTGGGGAAGAATGAGGGAGGTGTTGGGGCAGGGAGGGGAAGGTAAGTAGTGTATGAGAGAGCTGGAAAAGAAAAGAGGGGAAGAAAGGGCGGGGGAGGAAGGGGGAAATGGAAGAATGGGAGTATGATTCTGAAAGGAGGTGAATGTTTCTATGTATGTGGTACCGGAAGCCCGTGGTTAGGAAACTAGCTCTCTCTCTCTCTCGTATAGTCAGTTTAGATATTTGATAATTTTAGTCGTTACGTTAGGTTAAGTTGTTATTTAATTGTTATTTGATTAGTAGTTTATATTAAGTTGACTAGTAAGTAAATTAATTGTAAGTTAGTTATAATGTAGATTTAGTTAGATGTAAGTTAGATGTAAATATAGGCATAGGTGTGGAGGATAGGGAGATTGAGGAGGAGATTGTAAAAGGATTGTAAGAGGTTTGGGTACGCTCCTACGGAAAAGCGCCTTTAAACCCTGAGGGGAAGAATAAAAAATCTATCTATCTATCTATATAATCTTAATAATATAATCTATCTATATAATCTTAATTTCCAAAAATACTAAAGAGTAAATAAAAAATATTCATATATTAACATATTAAACATGTTGCAAGAATTATACTAATAATAAAAAAGAAAGAAAAAAGAATTTTTATTTAATATTCCTAAATAACATAAATAAGTATATAAGTATTTATTGAATAATAATTATCGAAAACATGTTCGAAAAAATGTATAATAAATAATAATCATAATTATTAAGAGAATTAGATTATTTTTACGTTCTGATAAATGTTATTATTTTTGTAGATTTTGTTATATTTAAAAAAAACAAAAGAAAAGAAAAAAAAAAGAAAGACAGAGTTAGACAGGCAGAGAAAGAGAGATAAAGAGATAGAGAGAGAGAGAGAGAGAGAGAGAGAGAGAGAGAGAGAGAGAACACGTGATTAATATTTTGATATATAAAGTGGCACATGCAACGTTATAGAAAAAGAAGCTCAATATTAGTCATTAATATATAATGTCATCAGTTGATGCAATTATAAATGTAAAACGATGCTAATTTAATGATAATAAATAAACGATATTACCTACTAACAGTATCGTGTTAATAATCTCATAATTTTACATCGACCCTCTCGTAGTAACAGGTATTATTAAGGTAATATTATATCAAGGATATAACACATATTATTATTATTATTATTGTTAATATTATTGTTATTATTGTTATTATTGTTATTATTGTTATTATTGTTATTATTGTTATTATTGTTGTTATTATTGTTGTTATTATTGTTATTGTTATTATTATTATTATTATTATTGTTATTGTTATTGTTATTGTTATTGTTATTGTTATTGTTATTGTTATTGTTATTATTATTATTAATATTATTATTATTATTATTATTATTATTATTATTATTATTATTATTATTATGCGCTGGAATATACCTTCCAAATACGGAAGTATCTCCTGCGGATGCTGGATGACTACCTGAGAGACCGGACGCTACTTTATCAGACCACGGAGGGACAGAAAAAAAATAAAGGTCACGGCCGGACCTCTGGAACCTAGTTTATGACACTCTGCTGAGGATCAAACTGTTGGAAGAAACGCTTCTGGTAGGATACGCGGATGATATCACGGCCCTCATCGCGGCAAGAGACGTCGAACTGGCTCAGATAAACTAAGTCATGCGGACTGTCAACGGCTGGATGGCAGACCACGGCCTGCTGCTAGCTCCCGAAAAGACAGAAATAGTCATCCTTACAAAGAGGAGAATAAACACCACTCTCCCTTTGTTAGTCGGAGAGGTAGTAGTGGAGGCCAAGCCTACAATCAAATATCTGGGCCTGACGATTGACCGCAAATTGAGTTTCTGGCCACAGATTCAGCAAACGGCGGATAAAACCGCGAAGGGCGTTACTTCCCTGAGCAGGCTCATAGTCAACGTCACCGGGCTCAAAGCCATTAAGCGTCGATTACTCATAACCGCGGTACAATCAGTACTCCTTTATGGGGTTGAGGTGTGGGCGAACTGTCTTAGCAAGAAGGTATACCGTGAACGCCTTGCGCAGGTACAGAGGGGAGCAGCGCTAAGGATAGCCTCTGCGTATCGGACAGTGTCCGAACCAGCCATCTTAGTGATCGCTGGAGTCATCCCCATTGCGCTTATGGCGAAAGAACGGAAAGCGGTGCACCTCAGGAAACCCGAGGTTGGAAAGGCGACAGCAAGCGAAGAGGAGAGAGAAAAGACCTTTCGGAGCTGGCAGTCGCTTTGAGAACACGAACGGAGAGGACACTGGACTCCTAGACTAATCAAAGGTGTGAAGACGTGGTCTGAGAGGCAGCACGGCGAGACCGACTACTATTTGACTCAATTCCTGAGCGGGCATGGATACTTCCGAGCCTATCTCTACAAGATGGGCCGGCAAAAGACACAAGAGTGCCTGTACTGCCCAGGAACAAAAGATGACGTTGAGTATACCTTCTTCAACTGTGACCGTTGGGCACAACGCAAGCGAGAGTTCCAGATAAAAATCGGACAAGTAACTCCCGATGACATAGTGAAGAACATGCTCCGAAAAGAGGACCATTGGAACCTGACTACGCACTGGGTGCAGGATATCCTTTGCAAAAAGAAAAAGGACTTGGACAACGCTTTTTAAGTAACCTAGAAAGGAGAAACGACAGTCAGCAGGAAGCCTAAAGGGCAAAGAAAAAAGGCCTATTCCGAAGAAATGTAGTAAACAGTCCCGAACTAGTGTCAAGGCGAAAGAGGGAGGAATTTTAGCCAGTAGGCCTGAAATGGGAGCCTGGCACATCGTGCGTAAATGCATTTCTCCTCTCTCACAAAAAAAAAATTATCATCATCATCATCATCAGGCGCACGTAATATTCCAAGGAACTTTATATTTTTGTCAATTAGTATAGAATCTTTTGATTAGATAAATAAAAATACAAGATTGATATTTAAGTACTTAAAATTATTTTTTTGAAGCTTAATTGTTGAAAAGATTTTGAAAGATAATTTTCGTTGTACTTTCAAAGCGATTAATCAAAAAAAATATATTTAAATAAATATAGTAATAATATTCGTAGACAAACTTTGTCTTATTATTTTCTAATTTTCTGTTATTTTCATACAACGAATAATTTTTGATCGTTACACGTAGTTTCCATCCCACTCCGTTAATTTCTTTATTTTATTTTCTTGCCGACCTCGAGTAAGCACTAAATTTTCTTTTTTTCTATTTCTTTGTCCTTTTCCTTTTCTTTCTCTCTTTCTCAGACGATTACAAGCTCAGGAAATTACTTCGGTACTTTTTATTCTTCTTTCTTCGTTTCTTTTTTCTTTCTTTCTTTCTTTCTTTTTCTTTTATTTTTCTTCTTTTTTTCTGTAGAACACGTTGTAAAAAGAAAGAAAGTATTGGTATACCAATTTTACCCTTTTACTATTTCTTTTCTTCAATTATTTCATTATTTTAGTTTTAATTACTTTTCGATTATAAGTCTCTATTTAAAACGTATTTTTATAAAATCAATTCTAACACAAATGAACGATCGCGAAAAATTATCGTAACGAAACAATTGCGTAAAAAGAAAGAAAAAAATAAATTGTAAAATTTTACTTCAATAATGAATAATTGCGACCGAAAAATTTATCTTTAAGAATTCGTATCTTAATAATTTTAAGAATTGAAAACAAAATTGATTTAAAAACATTGAAAATTTATCTTTTAAAAAAAATTAATATTCGCGAAAAAGTTCATGTAATCCGCTGATAAATTTCATCGTAGCATATATCATTTATCGAAAATTCGAGTGAACATTCCTGATATATTTATAGAACTTTGATACAATTTTTACATATGTGTGTGTGTGTGTGTGGCATGTATATATGTATGTATGTATATATATATATATATATATATATATATATATATATATATATATATATACACACATATACATATACGACAAGTATTTCTTTCCTTGTTTGATACACACAGGAACACAAACTTGATATTTTTTCCATAATACGTTTATAGAATATCGGTAAGTTAAAAATACAAAAGACAAAGAGGCTCATTCCTTTCTTTCGCAATGACGTCGATGCTCTTTCTTTTCTATACTCTTCAACGAAAGGTCAACCAGAGATTGGGTTTACCAGCTATATATATATATATATATATATATATATATATATATATATATTGAGATTTATATGTATATATATATAATATATACATAATAAAATATATTTATTTATATATATATATATATATAAATAAATAAATAAATATATTGCATATATATACATATACATATATACATAGTATGGATCAATGATTATATACCTATTTAAATTAACATTATATTCGATAATTTTAGAAAGATGAGGGAAAGAAAGAAAAAGAAGAGGATGAAAAGCAATTAATTTTTATGATTTTTCTTTTCTCTTTTTTACATTTTTTCTTTCTTTCAATTGAGAAAAATGTTTCTTTGTTAATATTGTGGATATATTTAATTAAGAGGGATATTTCTTCTTGTGAAAATAATTATTGACTCACCCTCTTTGTATGCGTTAATGTGTTAATACATGTGAGTAAATACACTCGACGCAAGACACTAGACTATTTATATCATATTTCTAACCCTCCCTAACGATGCGTTAATAGATGCGTCATAAGAAGAATAATGTCCTCCCTCCCTCTCTCTCTGTCTCTCTCTCTCTTTCTCTTTCTCATTTTCTTTCTTTCTCTTTCTCTTTCTCTTTCTCTTTCTCTTTCTCTTTCTCTTTCTCTTTCTCTTTCTCTTTCTCTTTCTCTTTCTCTTTCTCTTTCACCTATATATAGACACATCTACGGTTTATCACGATCGTGTTGTAATGTTATATAAATGTATGGAAAATATAGACGTTCTTGTTAACAAAGAAATAAACGATGAGTGACCGATAGGGGCTCGTTGATCAATCAACATTGTACATGTTTGATTTCCGTTTGAATTTTCTTTCTTTGTCAGAAAAAAAAGAAATTTTCTTTTCATTTTTTAATTTCTTCCTTTTTTTAATTTATAACAAATAATTAGCTCATGTTATTTCCCTGTTATTCTGTTCTTTTTGTTATTAATGTAAACAAAAGGAATTAATAATGCTATAATTTCTATTATATTTACACATTATTTTGTATAATTAAAAAAATATAAAATTGTATTTTTAAACTATTAATCGATTTGATATTTCTTTTGTCCTTTCTTCTTCTTTTTTGATTATGATTAATCAATTAGAAGTATTTTTTATTTTTGATTTCTTTTGTTTTCGTTAACATGAACGTAAAAAGAAATTAGTACGATTCGATTAGAAATTATTGAAAAGAAACAAAAGAGAAAAAGAAAGAAAAAGAGTATTACAAGTATTACAAGTAATATAAAAAAATGCAAGAAAAAAATTTATATATTACATATTACATTACAGTTACATATTATTGTGTAAGTATACGTTTTTTTATTTTATATATATTAATTTCCTTATTTTTTTTTCATTTTTTCATTCATTCTTATTTACTTCAAAAAAATCATGAAAAAGAGCTCTCTTGGATCGATTCTTTTATTTATTTATGCTTTTGTTTTTTTATTTTAATTTTTTCCATTAATTTATACTCCGACACTAGAACGAATAGGTGTTATGCTCATACAAAGTGTGATTATAACGGAATGAAAGGAGACGCGTATGTTTTTTAAGAACTCATACATGATGGACGAGCGTGAGCTCGTAAAATAAAATGAACTTGGAGAGAATGAGATTATCGAGAAAACGTTCATACAATTATAAACACACATACACATCACTCACGAACACACAAAGAGAAAGACAAATAAACATATATCGTATAATACATATGTATCTACTTCATTCAGTGGCTCGACAAATGTTTTTCTAAAAAAAATTCATTTAGTTAAAACGATGGAAATACGAAATTGCAATTGTTTTTCGTCCTATTTTATATAATATTTTATAGAATAATTATACATTTTATAGAATAATTATATATTTTATAGAATAAAATTTTTGTTCCTTCTCATTCGCCTTCATTTTATTTTCACCTTTTATCATTGTCTACAGTTATCAATAATTTTTTCTTTCTTTTCTCTTTGTTAGACTTTTTTTTATTTTTTATTTCTTTTTTCTGCGAGAACACGACAATACTATATCAACGATAACATTTCGAGTAATTCGAACAAAAAGTGAATAA
The DNA here is from genome assembly GCA_911387935.1 of Dolichovespula saxonica. Classification (NCBI taxonomy): domain Eukaryota; kingdom Metazoa; phylum Arthropoda; class Insecta; order Hymenoptera; family Vespidae; genus Dolichovespula; species Dolichovespula saxonica. The sequence continues at coordinate 523,616 of OU427007.1, forward strand.
AAAAGAAAACTTTTTCACTAAAACCTTATTCTCTTTTTTCTCATGCACCCGTTCCTTTTTTACTTCTTGTTTTAGTTTTATTATTTCTTTCCTTTCTTTTCTTTTTAATAATTTTTAAAAAAAACTTTCATACAAGTTATATGATTAGGATATCCGAACAATCGAAATTCTTTATTTTCATTCTGTAAAATTCGTAAAAGTTTTCTTATCGCATCGGTTCTATTAATCGTATCTAACGTAATAATGATTATTTTAATTATATTAATAATGAATTTTAAATGAACGAATCTGTCTTTTCTTTTTTTCTTTTCGATTAAATGATTGCGAAATGGAAATTTCTACATATTGTTTATCACTAACTATCTTGACCAATATATATGTCATATAATATATATATATATATATATATATATATATATATATATATATGTATATATACATACACACACATAGTACATATATCTATATATGTATACATACATACATACGTACATATTTATATAGACACATATACATTATATATATATATATATATATATATATATATATATACACATTATATATATATATATATATATATATACATTATATATATATATATATATATATATATACACATTATATATATATATATATATATATATATATATATATACATAACTTATACATGAATGTTATATATACGAGTGAAGTTTAACTTAACGCAAGGTGGTTACTAGTAGTGAATATCCTCTCTAGTTCAAACAACTGACACGTGAATGAGATTCGAGTTGAACATTTTCCCCTGAAAAGGACTATCCCTGCGACTTGTACTCTCTTTCTTTCTCCCTCTCTCTCTCTCTCTCTCTCTCTCTCTCTCTCTCTTGTTCTCTCTCTTTTTTTTCATTCTCTCTCACTCTCTCACTCTATCTCTATTTCTCTCGAAAAGTACGAAATACTTAAACAGATTTCCCATTAGGTTTTACAGGATATCTCACGTTGAATGTCATAGGTTTCTTTTCGCTTATTTTTTTCTCTTCTTGTTTTCTTTTTTTTTTTAAGAAGAAAAAAGAAGAGAAAACAAATGAAGAGAAAAATCAAGAAGAAGAATAAATAAATGTAAAGAAAGAACTCGGCTTGGCTTGGACTAACTTGGCTTGGTTTGGCTTGGCTTGGCTTGGCTTGGTTGTAGCAGTCGATTGAAATGACTGACTCGACACGCACGACTTCCCACGAACTGTTAATGGACAACAGAATCCTTTTTGTCGATGATCATTTATCGAAGGCGTGATTGGAAAGTTCCAATATAAAAGTTCCTATGCGATCATTAGAAAGCTCACGTCATTCTACGATAACCAATTACTTCTCGAAAGATTTATTTTACAAAAAAAATTTATTTTTTCTTT
>OU427007.1:532500-540000 GCA_911387935.1 Dolichovespula saxonica
TACTTTGATCGTCTCTGCTCATTATCCACCAGAAATCATCCTTCTATTTGACCTAATCAAAATATATCTATAGTCGTATGATTTACGACAATGTTAGGCGAATGGCGATATACGGTGTGTCTCATTTAATTCCATCCATTTTATTACGCGAACGATAAGAATGTGACCTAACAAGTCACTTCTTTTCTTTTTATTATTCTTGGTCTTTTTCCTTTTCTTTGCTTTTTTCAGTTTCCATCAATTATTTATAATGGACTATGAAGAAGAAAGAAGATGAAAAAGGAATAGAGTGAGAGAGAGAGAGAGAGAAAGCTAGAAGAAAATTTAGCCTCCAATTTCCTTCTTGTAGTACCGGGAGTTTGGATTAGCTCGGACGATCGCACTATCTTTTTTTTTCTTTTCCCTCTCTATTTCTCTCTCTCTCTCTCTCTCTCTCTCTTTTTCTCTCTTTTTTTCCTTTTATGACGTCAACACTATGCGCGAGAACAACGCTATTTTCAGTTGGCCTGTTCTCGGTGTTCCAATCTTTCAATTTTTCTTTGTTTTTTTTTTCTTCTTTCCTTCCTTCCCGATTATCATGACGAGAAAACTCGTGAAAAAAATGTTCTAGATCAAAATAATTATAGATAGATCTGCACCGAAGTAAATGTTTCTTTTTCTTTTTCAAACATTCACAATTTTTTGAAGTACTTGAAAAATTTTTTATGTTATTTTTTATATTTTTTTTATTTCTTATTAACGCATAATTAAAGTAACTATCTAACCGTCACGATCTTAACTTCGCGTTATGAATAATGTGGTAATGGTTTCTGATTTAAAAAAAAGAAAAATGTGTTCGAACGTACCGATAAAAGGGAGGATTGGATAGGTCCTATCTTGCCTCTGATAATTCAGCAAGGGAATAAAAAGAAGAAAAAAAGAAGTTTAAGGACAAGAAGGGTAAAGAAATAAAAAGAAAAGAGAAAAGAAAAAGTTAATCGATGAATCAGAATCTCCAAGAAGATCTCAGATATTCAAATGGTAACTTGAAGAACTTTATACATAAAGAAAGTCGATCTCCTCAAGTTTACTTTCAATCCGTTTTAACACTATTATTTCAAAATTATGCATTAAAATTAAAATCAAATTTGTATGGGAGATATTATCATATAATACAATTACATCTGATACTGAATTATTATAGTATATTTACACACACACACACACAAATACCAATATAAATATATGTGTATATACTTATATACACACATATTATATACACACATATATTTATTTAATTGTGTATAATAATCTACTAAAGAATTAAAATTTACAGAATATAATTTAGATGGCATTAAAAACTAATTAATTTTATTATGAAATGAAAGTTCTTTGAATTAATTTAAATTAAACTTGTCCAATTATTTTGATTAGAAAAATATATTATATTATTATATGTATACACACACACACACACACACACACACACACACACACACACACACACACACACACACACACACACATACATATATATATACTGACTATGATTAGAAATAAGTAATTCTAAATGATAAATAATATTATTTTGGTAATATGAGAAGAAAAAATAAAGAAATAACATATAAAAAGATTAAAAAAGAAAACTTACCAAAACGTAGTAAAAGAAGCCATGTCCATTGTACAATAAACGAATCGTCTAATGATCTTCTAATAATTTCTCTTTCTAAGATACGCGTAACGTGAACGAAATGAAAACGAACGTGCCATGTCTCCTATCGCGACGGTGAGACGGCGAGGACTGATTTCTAGCATCACTTCTGTCGGTACTGCGCTTGATCCCTACTACACTACTACCACTACTACATACTATACGAGTCGCCGTATACGAGCCTGCGCGTTATTATCTTACTTTAGCGATCAACCGCACTCCGTTATTCCTTCTCTATGTAAATAAAAGCTAGACAAACTCGATACAATCTTAATTGCACGGAGAATAATATTTTTAAAGTAACTAAATCAAAGGCCACACGCACGCAACACACAAACACACGAAATTAATTAATTGATACGTCGATCATAATTGAGATATCTTGTTTATTAAATATTTGATGAGATAAAAAATTGATTTTATTGTTTCATTGATTAAGTACGAAAAAAAATTTTTTTACCAGAAAAGAAAAAGAAAAAAAATCAATTCATTTATATTTTTAGTTGATAATGTTGTTGATGTATTTTGTAAATTATTTTAATGTTGATATGAATATTAAAGAAAAAAAGAATCATTTTATCATCGATTAACTCTCTTACCTCTTCATTTTAATATTTTTCGTTAATTCGTATTTCGCGCTATTTCAAGATGGCGCTGACGTATTGATAAGAACCAATAACATTTTTGGTGAAATTTAAATTGAATTGGATAGTTCGATAATATAATAGAAAATATTCATAGAATATGAATTTGTTGACTTTGAATTTCATGAAAATGTTGGATACGTTATCGACATATAAGCGTGTCGTAAGGATATGAGCGGGTAAACGCTCGAGGGTTAAACATCATGCTTGACCGAAATTACGTAATTATATAATTATCTCTTTAACAGTATACTATATCTTCTATGTGCTGACCGTTCCTCTCCCAAACTATATCCTACTTATCACCAAGTTTACAAAATTACAAAGAATTTCGAACGTAAAACGATTTTTACTTAGTCTCTGCTCTAATCAAAACTAATATACATGTATCGTAAACTTTAACAAATTCTTATTATTATCAAACAGATTGGAAATTTTATCGATTTAAAAAATTTTTTTCTTTTAAAAATATCGCAGCATTTATATTATATAATATTATTTACTATCTACATTTTATCATTGTTATTATTATAATTATTATTTTTTTTCTATTTTCTTTTTTCTTTTTCATTTTAAAATCTTCATTTCCAAATTCACTCTTTTTATTCTTATTCGTCTATAATCCTATTATGGTTCTTAGCTTGAATAGTGAACATATACCTGGCTGATCTCACGTATAGAATTTCATAGCACTGTACCCTGCAGATATGAGGCTTGTTGTGTATTACGTACATATACAACTAGTAGTGTATACGTTTAAAACCTGAACTTTAATATCGAATTATAGTTATATATATTTATGTCTAATTCTAACATCAACCTAATTTAAAATTCATATTAAAATATAGATAACATAATATATATATATATATATATATATATATATATATATATATATATACATATTATACATATTTTATGTGTGTGTGTGTGTGTGTGTGTAAAAGTAAAAGAGATTAACAATGTTTAAAATTCTGAAGTTATATCCACAATCGTCAATCATATTAAATTTCTTAACTCCGTAAAAAAAGAAAAAAGTTTTTTTTGGAGCTCTAATGTTTACATTAACATGCACACACATGCATACACGCGTATTCGTATAAGAAGAAATAGAAAATAATAAAGACATTAATTAAACACTTTGTATTGTTATGTTTTGTACTTAATAATATATATACAGATGATCCTAATAGTTAAATTTACTGTCTGAAAATAAACATTTTTTTATCTCTTGTACTTATTCTCAAATCTGTGATATACAATACTTAAATATCTTGATAAAATAAAATTGTTAAGGCAAACAAATTTGTAACGCTTTATTTTGAACACACTGTATATCATGAAATAATATTATTCTTTGCTATCATGCAGAATTAAAATTTCGGAATCTCTAATAACTATTACGTATTGTATTAATTATGTTTCGTTTAAAAGATAATTAAAATAAAAAGAAAATTTTAATAAAATATATACATGGATTAACCAATTTATGTTAATTATTATAATTAACAGAAAAAGTTAATTTAGAAGTAATAGATTAACTATTCTGAATCTGTTAGAACAGTCGTCGAAAAGTTAAAAAACTACAATATCGACGTATCTACCCTTTTTATCGACCAACACATTTTGTTCAGTATTTACCATATACCGATGTTACCGATGAGTGATACATCATTGTTTATCATCAGAGTAAGTTAGAAAACTTCAGTAGATTCAAATAAAAATTTGTTGTTATCGACAATTCTTGTGATCATAAAATTTCGTAACAAAATTCGATCTGTACTTATGTCGATATAACTAATTTAATTAATCATATTATCTAAAATAATGTCATTGCATTAATGTTGCAAATAATTTTTTTTTCTTTTTTTTTTTTATTATTCACCCAACACAGACATTTCGAATTCCAAGGAAACGACAAAGCAAAGCGATCGTACCGTGAGCAAAGAAAAGTCGAAAGAAATTTCAAGAATGTCAGTACTGAATAGAGAACATTCGTGTAGCGGCATAATAATTAAGTCGTGGGAACTATTCAGGTGTTCATTTTTCAGGTGTAGAAAGTATTGTTGTTTGGCTAACATCTGGAAACTACTATTTATGACGTAAATCTTCCTGTACCTGTACTCCTCTTTTGGAACGTCGGTTATGGAGAAAAAAAAGAGAAGAAAAAAAAACCAAAAAAATTTTTACCAAGGTCATTCATCCATCAAATGAAATGTTTTCCTCTATAACGGTATATGGTGTTAGATTATATTGAAATTATATTAAATATTATACAGAAATGTGTACTTAATCGGTATTATAAAGTTATCAAATACAAGATCCATAGGTTACTTATCGAATTAAATAATATAATATCAGATCGTTTGTATAACAGACAGTTTGATTCTAACCATTTCATCATGAAATCTGACATTAACCAATAACCAAGATCATAATCAAATAATACATATTTAATTTTTAAGATTCGATATTATTAAAAAAAAAAATCTGGCCGTACGAGTGAAGTAGAGAAAGAAAGAAAATACATAACAAAAAAAAAATAGAAAGAAACGCAAGCTTGAAAGTGAATCGCGATAGAAAAAGATGGAATAGCGGGAGAGGGTGGATGGGTTAAGAAGAAGAGGAAGAAGGAGAAAAAATAAGAAAATACGATAAAGAGGTGGAGAATAAAAGAAGAAAAGGAAAATAAACGAGAGAGAGAGAGAGAGAGAGAGAGAGAGAGAGAGAGAGAATAGGAACGATTTGGCATCTAGCAATAGGTAAGAGGAAGAAGAACAAAGGATACATTTGTGGATGTATGCGCGTATTCTCATTTCTTAACTTGGAAGAAGGGATGCCTGGTTAAATGAATACAGCGTTAAAGGCGTGGCGTTTAAGGCCAGCCGGGTATGTTAGACCAATCGGAAGAGAGAGAGGCGTTATGTCGAGCGTATACCCATCTTGTCGGGAGTGTATAACGTAAGTGAGTGAAACAGCGCTGTATGTAGGTGAGTGAGAGAAAGAGAAAGAGAAAGAGTGGCAGAGACAGAAAGAGAGAGAGGGGCACAAAAGGTGATGGAGTGGGGGTAACGTTTCGAGCAGCAGAGAGAGAGAGAGAGAGAGAGAGAGGTTAGCAGCGCGAGAGCGAGGCGCGATCGTGTGTGCGCGCGCGCGCACCCATCGTGAAAAGTGAGGGAGAAAGATAAGACGATAGTGTATGTGCTAAAGCGAGAGAGAAGATTCGGCAGGTTGGATGGATGCTGGTCCACTGCACGGTGGGAGTCCACCGTGCACTGTGCATTCGGTTGTGTTATACCCTAAAGGCCTAAATGCGCGTCAGATAGGAGACAGAAAAACTCTTTTTAACGGCGTAATTACCGACGAATTGATTTTGACGCGGTTGGATCCCGAACGAAAGCTCATGGTGGTGTGAAGCTAGTAGTAGTAGTATAGAGTATGCCGTCGCGCCATCTTTATACCAGAAAAGAGGGGACCTCCCTTTAACCAGTTCTCTATCTTTCTTCCAACTAATAATTTCGATTCTATCAATAACCGGGGTTATCTTTAACAGTGTTAACACGATCTAAATATTCGAGGATTATCTCACGTTTATTCGTTTCGGTTCGTTTCGCTTCGTTCCATCGTTTGTTTGTTTGTTTGTTTTTCGTTTCGTTTCTTTTTTTTTCGTTTTTATTCTTTCGAATATATCCTCTCTGAGAAACAAGTAGTGCGTACTTTTACGCAGGAATTTTATCATTTTTTTATTATTATTATTATTATTACTTTTTCCTTTTTTCCCTCTTTATTCTCCTCGTTTCTCCGTTTTCCCATTTTTGATTTCTCGTTTCTTCAATTCTCTTTTCCTTTGCTTCTTTTCTTTTTTTTCTTTTCTTTTCTTTTTCTCCTAGTTTTCCTTTTGATAGCGTTCACGACAAGTGCATGCAACAATGTTAGTGTGATTTTTTTAAAACGTGCGAAAAAAATAAATGATCAAGTAAACCCGACGGTGACACATGCCTTTGTTTAATTCATTTCCGTGAACCATTTCCGATGTGTAGACTTGCTTTTTTCTGACTCTTCTTTTCTTTCCTTCTTTTTTTATTTATTTTCTTTTCTTTTTCTTTTTCTCCTTTCTTCCTTATACGGAATCGATGATGACGACGTTTATTCTTGTAAAACATCCATCTATTAATTATTAAATTAGATATCTGTCATTTTCGTAGAACGAAACGTTTCGAATAAAAAAAAAGAACAGAAAAAAGGACAAAACAACAAACCAGAAGAAGAGAAAAACCAATGAAGTGTCCGCAAGATATCCAATCGGAAGCGAGAAATCGTAATTTGTAATTAGAAAAAAAACAAAAAAAATTTGTTTATATATATATATATATATATATAATTTACGAAAATCGCGAATGCTGAGTGCCGACTGTTAACCCAGAGAATGATAAAGAAAGATTTTCCTTCTTTCATTATTTTTCGTTTCTTGCTAAATTCAACTATGAGGCCGAAGAGTTTGCTAAGGAACAACGGTGGATTTGACGTTTCGTTTTCCGAAGTGTGTCAAGCACCGACGGCTTGATAAAAGTGCTCGCCACTTTTGAGAAGTCGGTGGTGTGCTGAAATCGCTTTGCGACAAGGGAGACTAATTGGTCCTCGCCTGTTCTGAGGCGCCAATGAGAAGCCTGCTCTTATTCAAGGTTCGTAAAACAATGCGATCGATCTCCTTCATGTCTTATTTAACGAACGGTGCATCATTTTTTACACACTGTTTCGTTTCGTTTTCTGTTTTTCTTTATTCTTTCTTTCTTTCTTTCTTTTTCTTGTAGAAAACAAACGAAAACGATATATATGTATGTATAAGAATATAGAAAAGAAAATTGTTTCCTTAAAAAAGAAAAAATAGATAAATAGAAGAACTATTATATATATATATATATATATATATATATATATATATATATATGTATGTAATAACATTTTTATTTGGTTGAAAAAAATTATCAAAATTAATTTCTTCTTTTATTTTCTTATTTTTTCATATATAATTATTGATTCATAATACATACATATATATATATATATATATATATATATATATATATATATTGACTAAATATCTATATTTATTGACTAAAAAGATGATTCTAATCAACCCGCATATGATCGACACATTTTATATTC
>OU427007.1:545000-631818 GCA_911387935.1 Dolichovespula saxonica
ATATAACTTAATTAATGAAAATAATTAGAAGGTTAAAAAAAAGAAGAAGGAGAAGAAATTTTTAGAACGAGTCTGAAAGGAAAGGTATAGGTGAAAAAGAAACTAAAAGGAATAAAAAAAAAGAAAAAATAAATAACGAAGTATAAAGGGCGGACTCTAAGGTAGAAACGCGTCGGTTCGTCACGGGTAACGAGCTTCAAGACGACGTGGGCCATCGAGACTCTGTCGACGTGGTCCGCTCTACCACGCAACATTTCCGAAGCGCATGCCGGTGGCTTTGTAAGCAAGAAACGTCATCGTAATCTCTTCTTCTAATCTTTTAAACTTTTATATGCGTGTGTGTGTGTATTCTCGATTCGTCGCGAAATATTTCCTTTTTTGTTTTTATTTGTTTTTATTTTTTTTCACCTTTCATTTCACTGAAAAATCTTCCTTTTCCTGCGAATATCTTTTCTTTTCTTTTTTGATTAAAAAAATGTTTTTCTAAACAATTTGATTTTTACGTCCTTCATCACTGAATTATTACATATTACGAAATTATATTTTTACAAACAATACTTAATACAATATTCAATTCGATTAATATCCAATGAATAATAAGTATATATATATATATACACACACACATAATTTAATAATCGTCGGTGATAAAAAGAAAGAAAAAAATAACGTGACAACTGTAATCGAACATGAGTTTGTTATAAAAAAAAAAAAAAAAAAATATATATACACGATGATGGAAAGAGCTGGGCACGGGTAATTATTATATACATACTTACCTAGTAACTTCGTTTTACGGAAACGTTGCATTTCGTGAGATCATCGTAAACATTGGGAGTCGATGTTGAAAATATCAAAAAAGGAAAAGCAAACAGATGAAATGGAAAACATAATCCAAACGCAATCGTACACATTTACTTGTTATAAACAAAATGTTATATACAAATATATACACTTCCTGATACGCGTTTTCATTAATACATACATGTACGCGTATAAGTACTTACACGCGTTTAATGGTTATGTTTTATCGAAACAATACTTTTCGTGAGATCATCGTAAGAAAGAAAAAAAAGGAAGAAAGAGAAGAAATATTAATCGCAACGATAGAATCACAACAATGACGACAACGACGACGACGACGACGACGACGACAACGACGACGAATCACGTGCTTATTTTTACTCGAAGAAGTCCGTCGTGGTTCTTGCAGTGTCGGTAAGTCCGATTACATCCAGAGGATGCTTCGTCAGCATAACATGTATTCTTGTTATCGTACTGTTCTTCAAGGTTACCTCATTCGTATCTACATTAAGACACTGGTTAATTCGTTCACGATTAATTTCTCTTTTCATCGTCATCTTCTTCTTAGCTTTTCTTGTTGTCTATTTTTCTATTTTCTATTTATTAAACATCTACCATAGAAAATAAAAAAGAAAGAAAATAAGCCATTTCTATTTATTTTTTCTTTTTCTTTAAACAAAACATCGGTTGTATCGGTATTACTCGGTCTTTAGTTATTTTTCTTTTTTTTTTGTTCCTAAGGGTGTCATGTAAAATTAAATTTTCCAATTCTAGTTTAAATATGTGTTATTATACGTTTATGAATTATTTATTTATTTTTTAACAATATAATTAACAATATGTAATATATATTTCACTATATGAGAATAATGTTGTTTATGATTTTATATATATTTATTTATTTATTTATTTATATTCATTTAATGTAACAAAAGAAAAATTGATTTCATTAAACGATAATTTCTAACACTTTATACAGATCACATACATATATATATATTACAGAGGTTGATTTATAAATTAAATGTCTTTCTTAGAATATCTTGTTTGTTAGAAGCAATAGAACAGATATATATTAAGAAAAGTTTTATGATTTCATAAGTAAAATATTTTAAGATAACGAAGTAAAACATTCGACTTTCAGTTAAATCAGAAATTCAATGATTTTTAATGTTTATTATGAAACTGTATTTTTATAATTAATCAGTTATTTTGAACGATTATCTTTAAAAAAATGATTAAACAAGTATATAAGCCTAAAATTAATAATTAATGAAATATTAACGCATAAGATATGCTATGTAGACAAAAACTAATTTTATTAGGTAATACTAATATTAGTGAAACTGACATTTCTAAGAATTTCAGGCGAAAATTGTAAACGACGTTAATCAATGTCACCAAATGCACAGTTGTAACATTTAATTAGATTGTACAAATACAAGTATAAATTATTTTTATACAAATACAAATTATTTTTTGCATTATAAAAATAAAAATATTAATAAACGTATTATTATGTAATATCGATTATGCTTACAAAGAAATAATGGACATTTTAAACATTTATTGAATTAAGTAAGCTATTATTTTTTATTTGTTATGATAAATTAAATTCTAAAGTTTTTGTTTTCAATTAAGGGACTTGATAATGTAGTAATTAAATTTATTGATTGAAAGATTGTTTTTTGTTTTTCATTTTTTCATGGCCTTTTAAAATTGTTTACATATAAAAGTATATATAATTATTGATCATATAATTATACACATTATTATTATTTAACTTTAGGTGTATACTTGCTTCTATAATTTGCTTTAGAATTATTAATTGAAACAGCTAATTAAGGAAAAAAGGATGTTCCATAAGAGAAACTAAAAATCATTAAACTTCTGATTCAACCGGAAATTTGAATATTTTATTTCATACTCTTAGTAGTCTTAGAGTATTTGATACATCATGAAATCATTAAACTTTTCTTAATATATATATAGTGAAAAAGATACTATACGATATCGGATCTAATCATACGTAAACAATTAGAAATATATAATATTATATCAGGATGTTTTATAAAAACAAAACAAAAAATCATTAAATTCGGATACTCATATTTAACCAGAAAGTAGAATATTTTTTTTCTTCCTTTTAAAATATTTAACACATCATGCAACCATGAAATTATTTAAACATGTAATCATGTATTCATGACGTCACGAAATTATGTAATCATGAAATCATGAAATCACAAAATTACGGAATCATGAAATCACGAAATCATGTAATCATGAAAATTTTCTTTTCTATTACTCCTAATAAACACAATATTCAACTGCCCCTAAATTTAATTATGTCCTATCGAACTTTATATATATATATATATATATATATATATATATATATATATATATATAAAGTATAGATTTTGAATTCCTAGGAAAAAAAAAGAAAAAAGAACAAATAAATAAACAAAGAGAATAGAAATAGGAAAAGGATTCGCAAATGATTTGTTTTAAATGTACGAAGAAACGTTGACTTTTTAATGCAAGTCCTTTCCATCTCGCACGTTTCCGTCTCAATCCTTTTCCACCTTTCTGTCACGCTCGCGAGACGAGTCGTAGTTTACTGGCGAGTCGAATGGCGAAAGCAACGAAGTTCAGCGACTTCAAAAACTCACCGACGCGATGTACCTTTGCCTATACCAATAAATTCTATTCCACGTTGATTTGCCGTGAGAATGCATCGTGCTGTTTCTTTCTTTCTTTCGTTTTCTCTCTTTCGTTTCTTTCTCTTTTTCTTCTTTCTTCTTTTTTCTTGCTTATTCCTTTTTTGTTTTCTCCTTCGTTTTATAATAAGTATACAATTATTCATATCGATGGAAAAAATTGAGCAATAAAATTAAAAATTGAAATGAACGCTTTTAAACAAATTTATTGATATCATGTTTATTCATTATTTGTCAAGACCCGAAAAAAGAGAAACATTCTTTTCGTTCTTATTATTTATTTGCAAAAAATATAGATACATTTTTATGACACCCTCTATATTTTATTAAAATTTCGCCTGTTGTCTTGATTATTATTATTTTAATATTTTTACATCGATGTCTCATTTTTCAAATCTTTATGAAGACAACCGCATAACTCCATTTTATGTTAAAAGTCGTATTCCATAGTAGATTACTACCGAAAATGCTCTCTCTCTCTCTCTCTCTCTCTCTCTCTCTCTCTCTCTCTCTCTCTCTCACTCTCAAAAAAAATTGGATGATCTTTACAAGATAGAGATATACGAATATCTTATATATACTTATTTCAGAATGTACGCTGATTAGTTCATTGACTCTTTCACAATAAAATTTTCACGACTATCCCCGAAGAAGAAAAGAAAAATTGAAGTAGTGGAGTGTCAAATTTTCGATCTCCGAAATGAAATAACGAATATATGTATGTACGTGGAAGAGGGCACAAATGAAAGAAGTCGCCGTCCATAACGTCAACGGGCTGGTTGGCTGACTGGATGGTTTGTCTGGATGGCTAAGCTAGTCGGGTCAGCTGGTCGTGAGCCAAGTTGTAAAATAATGGTACGTTAGTCTCGGCTCTAATCGTACGATCGACGCGCTTTAAATTACGACCTAATAACGTATAACCCGAAATTTTCAAAGGATATACAGAATGTGGTCCATATAAAATGTTACAATCTATTGTTTACAGAAATCAATACTTTCTTATATTTTTTTTTCATCTATTTCTTTTTATATTCCTTTTTTTTTTGTCAAATATATTAAACCGTCATGACTTTTAAATGGAATAATAGGATTTGATAAGGATATAATGGATGTGAGATGATTTATATATCATTTATTTTATTATATATATATACATATAGATATATATACATATATATATATATATATATATATATATATATATATATATATCTACATTATTTTTTAAAAACTTCTTACTTTCGATGAATAACCGGATATATATACTCTGTGTGTGTGTATATGTGTAGAGTACCATGTGATTAAATATGTACGAAAGTATCATTTTAAATTAAATTTTGTTATAAATTAATACGAACAAAATTATTCAAAATATCGTTACGATTATAATAAATATCTATTATTAAAATTTTTATTACAATTATTCTCGATCAATCGTTATAGATAATATCAAAAATACTAATGTCAATTTACTCGTAAATTTCACTCGTTTTTACGAAAGATCGACACGCTCGTGTCGGAGATTTATTTGTTTTTCTTTTTCCTTTTTTTTTCCTTATTTCTTCAAACGGTCATACATACATTTTCCTTTTTTTTTAATTTATTTTTTTTCGTACGATCTTCGAAGCATCAACTCTTTTTTCTTTCTTTCTTTTTCTCCTCCCCCCCGCCCCGCCACCTACCACTTCCCCCACCTCAGTGATAACTTACGCATATCTTTATAACTATTAGGTACCTACACGTTAAAGACGTATATATTATGCTACGTTATAGTGGTACTATACTTTGTAGTAAGGATGACCGTGTGACATCATCCGAACTTTTGGTACGTGCCCAAGTGGAAAACACGCTTGACGCCGATTATTCATTTTTGCACGGAATTATCGCGTGCAGAGCGAGATAGCCAGGTCTCATTCCTCGTGTACAAATCATCTCCGAAGATTATACGTGGAAATTAGACAAAGATAATTTGAGACAAAGTTGACTCGACGTAGGGGATGTACATTGATTTTCCGATCGGAGAAATTTATACCGAACGAATTCTTTTTAGAATTCTTATCAGTTAAAGAAATTTTTGTCTTTTCTTTCTTTTGTTTTTTTTATATCATAAATAATATATCTATCAAGATATATACAAATATATACTAATATATACATAATTTAAACCGCACGAACTCTTCCTAAAATATTTATCGGTCAAAGAAATTTTTTTTACGTCGAGTATATCTCTATCGTATATACTGATATATACAGATATATACATAATTTCAACAGAATGAATTATTTAAAAAATTTTTATCGGTTAAAGAGATTTTTGTTTATTTTTTTTTTTTTTTTTTATTTTCTTATATCCAGAATATCTGTATCCTATATACAAATATATACGATATATATACATATATATATATATATATATATATATATATGTATGTATAATTTCAACCGAATGAATTATTGTAAATAATATTATCGATTGAAGAGATTTTTTTTATCGACAATATCTTTATCGTATAAAGTTATATATGGATGATATCTAATTTGAGTATCTACAAAATATTGCAATCTGATAAACGCAAGTAAATAACATTCAATCAATTTCTAGATTTTAATAGGAATACACATTATATATATTTGTTGATGTTAATCAAATAACATCTGTATAGTTACAAAATGTACGAATAAGTATTATTCTTTTATGATAATCTGCTACTTTTTTGTTTCTTTTTCTTTCTATTCATTAATGATATCACTCAAAGTACTAAACGAAATAATAATTAGCTATTTAAAGAAATATTCTATTGTACAGATTGATTATAAATAAATAGAGCCAATTTGACAAAAACAATAAAAATAAATATATTAAACAAATTTTCGTGATTTCCTGTGTCAAATATTTTAATAGTGTTTATTAAAACATCCGATTTCCGGTTAACCCGAAAGATTAATGATGTTTAATTTTTCTCATGGAACATCCTATATCTTTACAATTAATTGGATATTTTAATTGATTATCTTTAAAAAATATTATTGAACTAGTATAAGTTTTAAAAACTAATAATTAATGTATGAAATATGTTATCTAAAGAAAAATAGTGAAACATGTTCAATTATTGGTCATAGAATTATACATTTTCATCGTGCAAATATAATCCCCAGTACATTTTTTTATACATATACAATCATATACAATATTACATTAATAAAAAGTATATAGCTTTTTTATTAAGAAATAATTATTATCTTAAAAAAAAGAATCGACGAATTTCAATTTCAATTTCAATTTATTTTCATGAAATAAAAATTCTCGGTATAAAAAAAAAATGAAATAAAAAGAAATACAAAGTACGATTGTAATATAATAACGGTGAAAAAGAAAAAATAATTTCTTTTTCATTTTGTATCTAGGTACTCATTTAAAAATCATTTTACACAAAAAGAAGAAAAAAAAATTAACTTTGATTTTAAAAATAATTTCATTCTAAAGCAGACAATTTTTTGATAAATCTGATATAATAATCGTGGATACTAAAAAAAGAAAATAATAACGTGAAAGAGAGAGAGAGAAAGAAAAAGAGAGAGTAATTCTTTTCTTTGTATCTAAGTATTTATATAAAAATCATTTTACAAGAAGAAATAAACTTTGATTTTAAAAATAATTTCATCCTAAAGTCAAACATAATTTTTTGGTGAATCTAATATAACAATAATAAATAGTATAGATAGAAAATAATAAAGAGAGAGGGAAAAAAAGACAGAGAGAGAGAGAGAGAGACAAAGAGAGAGAGAGAGAGAGAGAGAGAGAGAGAGAGACAGAGAAAGAGAGAGAGAGAGAGAGAGAGAGAGAGAAATCGTTAAAAAGAAATTCAAGATGACGTTGCTTGGTGACACGTAAGTTGGGTGGCCATTTTAAAAAGCACGTTGGGGCGATCGGTCACACTTAATGTCAAGTTGAAAGTGACTTGCTTTAGGGCCGTTTAAGGGCGGGATGTACGCGGATGAATGGGCGAAAGGGCCTCGCTTATTCGGGACCGCTGTTTCGTCCTCTCCAACTCTTCTTCTTTTCCGTTTCGTTCATCCTTTTTCTCTCTTTTTTTCCTTTTCCTTCTTTCTGTCCCTCTTTCTCTCTCTTACTCTCACTCTCTCTATTTCTCTCTCTCTCTCTCTCTCTCTCTCTCTCTCTCTTACTCTCACTCTCTCTATTTCTCTCTCTCTCACTCTCTCTATTTCTCTCTCTCTCTCTCTCTCTCTCTCTCTTTCTCTCTCTCTCTCTCTCTCTCTCTCTCTCTCTCTCTCTCTCTCTCTCTCTCTCTCTCTCTCTCTTCGTAGTTTGCGATGAAGAGGCACGTACTTAGGAGCAAAACGACGAGGGTTGTGGCACATAGGGGTTGTGCACGATTTCCAACTTCCCCTAACTTTGGTATTCTCTATCTTTCTCTCTTTCTCTATCTGCGTATGTATGTATGTATGTATCTATCTATATATGTGCTTCTGTCTTTCTCTTCCTCTCCCTTTCTCTTTTTCCCTAACTTTCCCTATGTAGACCCTTCTGCTTCGAAACGAACATGAGATTTTGCTTGGGTCGACACGCGTCAGAATTCGAAGGACACTATTAGAGAAGAATTTTTATTCGTTACTATTGTGCTCAATTATCGATTTCTTGGCCAATTATAATATTACTGATAAAACAGAATAGTATAGTATTAAATTAATTAATTTAAAAAAATATATATATGTATATATTATAAAAATTAGAAAAAAGCAAATTAATGTATAAGATATTCCGAATAGTTAACTGTCTAAACTGTAATTATATTACTGAGAAAGTGGAATAGTTTAAGTAATACATTAAGTAATACCTATTTTTTATTTCTAATTTTCTATCAATATATTATATAATATACTATATATATTATATATATATATATATATATATATATATATATATAATGTGTGTGTAAAATTAGAAAGAAAGAAATGATTGTCTAAAATATTCTAAAATACGAATAGTTAACTATCTGAAATGTAATTATATTACGGAGAAAATGGAATTGATAAGTAGTAATCTTTTTTACTATTTCTTTTTCTTATTTTCTAGCATTTATACATATATAGACAAGTTTATTATAGATTTATTATAGCAGAATATAGATCGTCACGTGAAATACTGCGAATATTTAACTATTTAAAATATACCTATGAATTAAGTTTTTTATAAAAACGTCATATATATATATATACATATACATAAATATAAAATTATTTTTTTATTTAATCTAAAGACACTACACATCAAATCAAATTTCTTTATATCATTTAAAAATTTCAATATCCTGCGTTTGGTCAGACAAAAAGTAAATCAAATGAAATTATTTATTCTAAAATACATATATGATTCACCGTGTTTGTAAAAAAAAGGAAAAAAAAAATATATATATATATATATATATATATATATATATATATTATACATATAATATATATACATATATACAAATATGTATAGATATATATAGATAAGATATAGATATAGATATTGATAGATAGAGATATATATATATATATATATATATATATATATATATATATATATTTATATATATATATATATATATATACATACACACATACATATTTTCGTCACGGAAGGAGCGTAGAATTACACTCATACATATACACGATCGAAGCGTTGGCTCGCGTTCGTCCAAGCCGTTGTTTGCTACACGTCACGAGCGACATTGTAAGTAAGTTGAGTACGTGTAGAAAAGAAAGAGGAAAAAGATAGGGAGAGAGAATGAGAGAGAGAAAAAGAAAGAGAGAGAGAGAGAGAGAGAGAGAGAGAGAGAGAGAAAGATAAAGGAGAAAGAGAGAAAGAAAGAAAGAAACGTAGCGACAAATGTGCTCATTCATCGGTCAACTCGACTCTTGCGTTGTTCCGTCTACATAGAATCTATACACACATTTGTTACTTACATTGTAGATATCAGCATAGCATAAGGTTAGTATACTTTCTAAAGGGCTCAAATTGCATGAACAGCACGAAGAAAATAATGTGTAATTCAAAGGAAAAAAGATTTAGGATGGTTTCAAGAATTTTTACGGATGTAATTCATATTAATTATATGTGTTTTTCTTCTCTTTTTTCTTTGTTGTTTTTTTCTTTTTTTTTTGGCAATCTCATTCATTATAAAATGTACACAAAAATCTTCATAAATCTTATAAAGATATACATAGTGTGGATCGGATAAAGTATTATAAAAATATTCGTTTATCTGATTAGATATAGTTATCTCTCATCACGATAAAAATAAATTTGAATTCAACGAGAAAAAATTCAGGATAGTTTAAAGATTTTACTCGAATTCCATTCATATTAATTTTATTTGGTTTTTGACAATGTATTTGTAATAAAATATATTCTTATACTTCAAAAATCTTATAAGGATATATAAAGTGTACTCCATAAAAAGTGTTAGAAAAATATAAGTTTATTTACTCAGATATATCACCACGATAAAAATCAATTAGAATTAAACGAGAAAAATATTTAGAGTAATATCGAAATTTTCACGGATTAAATTTATATTGATTTTATTTCTTTTTTTAACTATGTATTCATCATAAAATTATTCGAAAATCTTGTAAGGATACATAGAACGTAATCCATATAATTTTACAAAAATATGAATTTATTTGACTAGATATAGTTATCTCTCATCACGATAAAAATAAGTTTGAATTTAACGAGAAAAAGTTCAAGATGGTTTCAAGATTTTACCCGAATTAAATTTATGTTAATTTTATTTTGTTTTTAATAATCTATTTATCATAAAATGTACCGGTAAACTTCTTTGACATTTATTGTAAATTATTATATACATTGATAGGGAGATGTAAAGAGGTTGATAGAAAGCTTGATAAATTTAAATATATTAAATTTATATATTAATTTTATTCTTTTTTTAGTAATCTATTCAACATAAAATGTACTTGTAAACTTCAAAGATCTGGTAAGGATACGTAGAGTGTGATCCATATAGTGTTACAAAAATATGAATTTATTTGATTAGATATAGTTATTTCTCATCGTGATAAAAGTAAGTTAGAATCAAACGAGAAAAATAGTTTAGGTTGATTTAAAGATTTTTCACGAATCAAATTTATATTAATATTGTTTTTTTTATTTTAACAATTTATATATCGCGAAATGTACATGATGAACTTCCTTAATTTCATTATAAATTATTATATACATATAATAACCCGAAGAAATAATTCTAAATATATACATAACACAACAGATCTGTATAAAAAATTATTAGAAAACGTATGAGGTATATTTACTCAGATATATTAACACAATATTTAAGAATAAGAAAAAAATTCGACAAAAATAAAAATAAAAGGAAAAGGCAAAAAATAAGAGAAAAAAAAAGAGAAGAAGAAGGAAAGAGAAGAAACAAGAAAAAAAATAGAAAAACAAATTTCGCATGATCGTTTTCGTAAGAAACTATTTCCTAATAATAGTCTATCCAGGTTTTAAACTCATAACAAGGAGACTGTTGCTCCGCCTTGGTACCTTAAAATGAAGATAAAAAGGTCGAGGACAAGACGCGAGAGAGATGAAGAGCGAGCATGAAAGCTGCATCACTCTCATTCGTTGCATTAAAATGCACGGGCACACGCGTACCACGTGAACGTCAAAGACTACTATGTAGAATGAATCGAATCGCCCCCTCCTCGTTTACCCCTTGTTCCTACCTCAGCCGCGAGCATGACTTTTGAGGAAGGTTTCCTCGAGGGGTGAAGGGTAAGGGGGTGAGAGGTAAGGGGTAAGGTGCCAGGGTTGAGGGGTAAAGAATGGGGGGTTACGGTTAAGTCCAACACGAAAAACGTTGCCAATGGTGAAACCCAAAAATGTAGGTGAGTTGTCAGGGTTAAGCCGCGCAATAGATGCGACCTCGCGTGTCACGACGAATGCATTGAGACGGTCACGAACGAGAAAAAGTTCACTCACGAGCTAACTCACGATTCAACTTTTTCCAACGACGTATAAAGAAACATTTCGACGCGCCCTTTTTCCCTTTTCCTTTCTTTTTTTTTCTATTTTTTTCTTTTTCTTTTTTTATCTTCTCTTTTCAAATCTTTCGAAACTCCATGTGATCTGATTTTGTAGAGAATTATCGCGCAGAAGAGGAAGGAATTCGGAGTTGATCGAGTTATCTTTTTTTTTTGTTTTATAGTTTCTTTTTTTTAATTTATTAATTCATAATTGGGATTTATTGATCGTAATGGTTTGGTATTGTGACGATTTTAGTTTGGGTGTTTTATATGTATGTCATTTTCTTTTTTGTCAGATTATAGATACTCAACAATTTCGTTTTCGTAAAGTTTCTTTAGGTCAATTTTTAATTCATTTTGCAATGTTAATAGTTTTGTTTGAACGTGATATAAATGATTTATTTAATTTGCTCTACATCGAAGTATTCCCTGATTCAAATTTTAATAATTTCAATTTAATTTGAGAATAATAGAATTTTCATGATTAAACTTTGTTCGTTCATTTCTAAAAGTATCATATTAAAAAAAAAAATTAAATTTCAATCGAGGATTTGATCATACCTAAACGCTTAACAACAATATCTTGTTGTCTCGATCAAAGTTCGATATATAGAAGTCAGTTGATATTTTTCTATTCGACCTTTCGTGCAAGTATAATACGAAAAGATTGAAATTTCTCTGACGTTCGAGGTGAATTGATGAGATTATAAGAAAGGTCCATTAATTAAACGACAGCTAGCGTTTGCGTTCCTGCAAATTGGATTGCCTTTCACTACTCCTGCCGCTTACCACGGATATCGATTATACACGTAATAGTGAGTAATAGAGTAGCTCGTACGACGAGAGTCAGAACATACGTTGAACTCTTTCAATCGACCAAGTTTTTCAACAAATTTACTTTCGATTTTCTCTTATTCATTTCTTTGGTGATTAATATTATAGAAATGCCTAGCTCTCCTTTGATAACATTTTACACGTCAATGTGTACTCATATGTGTGAATTTGAATGATTGATTGAATTTAGACGCGCGCGCGCGTGTGTATGTGTGTCTATATATATAAATTTGAGAGATTGAATAATAGTGAATTTACGTACATAAACGTGCACAGAAGTATACACACACAGATATATGCAGAAACGTCTAGTTATCTTTTGATAACATTTTATACGTCGATAATTATTTGTATATGTGAATTTGAGTGATTGAGTGATAGTGAATTTACGTATATATATATATTAGGTGTACAACTTTGCTTCCGCTATTTTTTCCGAAATTCGAGGCTTTATTAAAAACTGATTTTATATTTATGATTCAAAGTATTTTCCATCACTGGCCACTGCTTTCTCCCATCTTTCGGGCAGCATACGAATCCCGCGTTCAAAAAACTGGTCATCTTTTGAAGCGATCCACGAATCGAAAATGGCGAAAATAAAGTTATACACCTAATATATATCTATAGGTCTATCTACATAATGAATTTTATAAATACATAACAGACAAAATGAACAATAGTAATAATAAATATAACATTTCAATATCTCATTGATTGATCAATAACGTTTCAAAATAATATATTCATCAACCAATTCGTATCATGAATTTCAAATACATTTCTTTAAAAATACATACAGTACACAGTATGCATACACTGTGACATATTTCTATTAATGAAATATAATCTACAAATAAATTGCAGCTATCTGAAAATCACGAATAAGTACATAAATATGGAACGGTGCAACGAAGATCGTAAACATTTTAAATAAATTCTAAATTATGTTTGTATAATAATATGAGAAATTAATAATCGAAAAATCTTTAAATACGCAAATGCATATATTATCCGTGATATATAAAAAACAATAATGAAAATAAAATAATCGTTGATTAATTTGAATTTAATCTATTTATTACTTAAAAAATCAATTTCTTAAAGAATTTTCTTAATGAGTTACTAATCTCATTAAAGGAGTGAACGTGGTCATAGATTTTTGGGATGATAAAAATTTGAAAAGCAGGTCCCCGATATGGGTCAGAACACCATATGGTGCACCATTGAACCTGAAATCCACCGTTGCACCTTTCATTGCACCTTGGTCATTCATTCATAATTTTTCTATGAACATCTGGTAAAGATAAATTTCAACAAAAAAAGATACTTTAACCGCGTTGGCTGTCATAAGAAAAGTTAGTTTGTCGAAAGCATTTTAGTCCGTTATATCGGGGGACCAGTTCTAAAATATAAAAGAATAAAAATAAGAATAAGTCGAAGAAGAGGAAGAGAGGAGAGAAGGTTGAAATTCTGTTTGAGCACCACATGTTTCGTATTAAATATTTTCTACCTGTTCTTACTGTCGTCTTAAAGACGACGAAGAGGAAGAGGTGTTTAACGAAGGCACATGGTAGTCGTCCTTGGTACATAAGATATAGAAAGAAAAAGAAAGACATTGGAACACGTGTTGCACCCTCGTACCAAAGATTGGCCACGTAGAAACGATATGACAGGTACTTTTCTTTCCTCCTTTCTGAGATTTTAAACGACACATTGCCAACACGTGTTACCCCATGTGAACTTGACGCACTTTACTTCCAATCCGTAAGGTGGTACGAAAAGTATAAGTTGGTACAAGGTGGTTATACTACAATGTCATAAACGATAAACGACAGAACGACTACAGATGTCTATGTCCAGTGGGATTTCTTTATTGTCACGAGGATACTCTTTATTTAAAGATGAAAAAGAAAAAAAAAAGAGAAAGTACCAAGTTCTGGATTAACCTTAATCGAATTACCAATATCTTGAATAGTTTAATCGAATATATAATATACAAAAAAAAAAGATGATAAACGCACGTACGGTATCCAATTATAACTAGGAATTGTACATTAAATTACGCGAAATTTGTTTACGTTAAAAAATAATAGCAATTTTGGTCAGCTAAATCTTCAGATTTCAATAGATATCTTGGATAGTCTCAATCGGATATATATTAATATGAAAAAGAGATGAGAAACGGTCTTATGGTATAATTTTTCATTAAATTTCGCAAGATTTGTCTTCGTTAACAAGTAACTAGCAATTTTGACCAGTCATATCTTCAGGTTTCAACAGTGTTTACAAATTTCCAAGTTAGCAAATCGAAAATGACGAACAGAGTAAGTCTAGTAAGATTTATACTCGTCATAGAAGCTCATTTTTATTCAAAAAAAAAAAAAAGAAAAAGGAAAAAGAAAAGATAAAAAGAAGAAGAAAGCGTATCATCGATCCTACCTAAGCTAATCAAAATTTACACACATAGGACAATTTTCAACTTATTAAAATCAAATCGAAAAATAACGTAGGAGTACGATTTTAAATAAATCTCAAAAATTCTGAAAATATCCGAGATCTATTAATAGTTTTGATTTACAATAATAGTAAATAGTTCTTTTGAAAATAGGATTTGGAATGTCCTTATATTGAAGGGAACAGTAAAACCAGTAAAGATCGTCTTTACTTTTGATTTTGTTACCCGTCGCGGTTCGATCGTTGGGAAAAACCCTACGGTGTATTTCTCTTCTTCATCTCTCTCTTTCTCTCTCTTTCGGTCTCTCTCTCTCTCTCTCTCCATCTCTTTCTCTTCCTCTTTATCTCTCTCTCTCTCTCTCTCTCTCTCTCTCTCTCTCTCTCTCTCTCTCTCTATCTATCTATCTTTCTCTCTTTCTCTGTGTCTCTCTTTTTCTCTCTCTTTCTTTGTCTCTCTTCTCTCTCTCTTTTTCTCTCTCTCTCACACAGAAAGAGTGAGCCAGCTAGGAAGAGTGCGCGTGTGCGTAGAAACCCTCCGATTTCGACTGACCCTGTGCTCCCAAGGGTGGAGCTTAAAATAAGGGTGTTACCACTCTGGCTTAGCTATCCCGCGAGCAAACGGTATTTTGAGACTGAGGGTGGAGACAGGACGGGCAAGGGGAGGAGAAAACGTTCGTGAAAGAGAAAGAGAAAGATTGAAATAGTGGTGAGACACTTTTTGGAGAGATGTACAACTCTGGTCGAACTACCAAACAGTGTGTCGCTACCGCTGACTACGTTTCGTCAGACACTTTCAGATCCTGACAGGTCCTTCCGACTCCATTATTGGCTTATTTCTTTTCCTGTTTCGTCTATTTCTCCTACTTCTTAAAGAGGTGACCGGTATTAAGTGTTCACGCGTGTCTTTGAAAAAAGAAAAGAAGAAAGAAGACAGTGAAAGATAAAGAATTGTCCTTGAGAAAATACCATCGAAGATAAAAAAGAGAATTCTTCGGACATTTGTGAAATGTGATATCTTGTTATTAAAATAATCGCCCATGGTGAATCAAATAAAACAAAGAATAATAACAATAATAATAATAATAATAATAATAATAATATGGCACCAATGATCGAGAATAATAGCGGTGATTCTACCATCGTTATAGAAAGTGATCTTTACCTCGGAAGTTGGAAACGCAAACAGACAGTTTCTAAAGGTACCAACAAATAAATATTAATTAACAACGAATTGAAACAGTGTTTATTAATAATGACGTCCTTACGAAGAAATAAAAAAAAAAAAGGAGGAAACAAAAAAAAGAGTGAGAGGCAGCGAAAGAGAGAGAGAGAGAGAGAGAGAGAGAGAGAGAGATGAAGAAAAAGAAAGAGAAAGAATAGCAATGGCGGTGAAAGAAAAAATGATGCATTATTCAAGGAAAATTTCCATTCGTGAGAAGTCTCGATAGATAGGTAGCTACATCGTTAGGTTGCTCTCTCGCTGGCGCTTTAATGACGGTTTGCTCCCTTTGCCTTTCGTTCTTGTAACGAGGAGTTTCGACGTTGTTACGCCTTCGGAAGGCCACGATATAACGATAGTGAATATATATGTATATATATACACATGTATATACATACATATATATATATACATATATATATGTTTACGTATACATATATATATATGTATATATATATATATATATATATATATATATATATATATATATGTATTCTACTACAAAGTCTTCAAAATAATCCGTCGCAAGATACAGCAACTCTCTTGATATTATGAGAAGGGTGGAAAAATAAATAAATAAATAAAAAAAGACAGCAAAAAAATATTTGTGGCATGATAAGATTGTTCTTTTTTTTAATTAATTAATTTATTTATTTACTTACTTAAATTTTTGTTTATTACTTTCAATTTCGACGAAAGCGACCATCTCGAAGCATTTCTTTTCAGCAAACAGCCCAACTTCAGATCTCACTCTAGATCTCAGCAATACTCGGCATCATTATCATCATCATCATCGTCATCATCACCACCATCATCATCGACGTAACGACAACCAGAATCAAAACCACAACAACAATAATAGTATTATCAATAACAACAATAAAAATAACAACAATAACAACAACTCGATAAGCCTTGTGACGAGCGAACCTCAGGAAGTCGTGATGAAAGAGAAAAGTAAGACAGCGGCCCGATGGCGCCGAGAAAAAGAAAACAAGGAATATCTGGAACTTGGAAAACTCTTACCGCTTCCATCAACGATCACCTCACAATTGGACAAGGCCAGTATCATCAGACTAACCACTAGCAACCTCAAGATGAGAGCATTGTTTCCTCACGGTAAGAATTACTTCGTCACACTTATTCATTAATCGTTTAATGATTTGATAAGAGACAAAGAAAAGAAAAAAAAAAACAGAAAAAAAAGAAATGAAACAGACGACTTTTATTATACATTAATTCTCGACGAAAGGAAACACTTTTGAACTCTTTTTATTAATTCACCACTTCTTTTACCGGACAGCTTCTAACGTAAAGGGCAAATAATATCGGATGAGATGGATGTGATTGCGCACTTAATGCATTGTTAGCCCCTACTGCTTTGTAAGCAAAGTATGGGGGCTGTTATAACGTTACAATGGTCCCTACACCGACTCTCTTTTACACTAACACCAAAACCAACTTTAAGTGTAAGTTCTTTCCTTCCTTCCTTCCTTTCTCTCTACGTATCTACCTACCTACCTTCCTACCTTCCTACCTTCCTACCTTCCTACCTTCCTACCTTCCTATCCCCTCTTTTCCTTCCTAGCTACCTTTCTTCATTCTTACTTTCCTTCCTTCTTTCTTTCCTTCCTTCCTTCTTTCCCTTCCTCCCTCCCTCCTTCCTACCTTTCCATCCTTGTCTACGGCGAATTGAATTTCAAGTGGCTTCATCCCTCTACAATACGGATACTTCTTTTATTCTTCAAAAAGACACGGTATATACCCTTCGATATACGAGCTACACTCTCGTGATCGTTCATGTTTTCTCACATTGATCGAATATTATCGTCGTTGATCGTGATAAAGACCGTATCAAAGGAAAAAAAAAATAGAAAAGAAATTATTCGACTTGATGTTGCTACGTGGAAATTGAATTTTCAATGATGTCGAGAAAGATCCTATCTCGTCCTTTTCACATTTCTAATGTCCCTTTGATTCTGAGAAAAAAAAAAAGAAAATAAAAGAGAGCAAAGAATAGAAGGGACGTCTTTGGATACAAATGTATAACCTAAACTCGAGTAGTACAGCATTTACGTAATTCATTCGAAATCACGTAGTTTTAGATTTTCTGATATAAAAAAAAAAATGATGGTAGAGGAGACAAAAAAAAGAAAAAGATTTTAATGTATTTTTCAGGGTTGGGCGATGACTGGGGTACTAGACCACCGCCTAGTAGTCCTTTGGAAGCTGGTATTAAAGAATTAGGATCACTTTTTTTGAAAGTAAGTTTCTAATCTATTATCGGTTTTGTCCATCTTGTTATAAACAATTTTTGTTAATCGATATTTCTTTCGATTTTCGTTATATTATTTTAGACTCTGGACGGTTTCGTATTCGTCGTGACACCCGATGGGAAAATCGTTTACGTTAGTGAAACGGCCAGTGTACATCTAGGAATGTCTCAGGTTAGATGTGTATTATCATATTCTTCGATTTCCTTAAATATTTCCCTTGTTTCTAATGATAGGAAAAAATATTAAATTTAGATACTATGTCTTTTGGAGAATTCAATGTTATCGATGATTTATTTTCCTTCGTTCTTGTTAACCTCAGCAATAAAATGAGGATGATATCAATTCGTAAATTCATTTAAATAGTTATATACGTTCTCGACGCTATAAAATTGGCATATTTTGGGAATTCTTTTCAAAAAGGGAGTAAAACAAATTGAAAAGCTAATTTCATATTGTTACTTAATGTTTTCTTTGTATAAAAAACTTTTGTCCGTCAAATTTGGTTACATACAGACTCTGTAATCTGCAATCGCGTTCTCAATCTCTGCACGTAAATCCGCATTTCTTGGGAGCTTCCTAACTTCCTGTAGAAATATGAAATTATTAAAATTCCACTACTACCTCGAAAAGTAATGTTACAGCTAAATGCCATTCGCTCGAATTCTTGAATTTCTGACGAAAAAAAAATTATGCCATTTTGAAAAAAGTATTAATTTTTCGTCTAAAATTCAAACTTAAATTTATTAGAAAAACAGTAAAAATTAAAATTAAAAAAAAGAAATAAGCGGATGGGCCTCGACTAGAACATTATTTAAAAAGACAGTAATGAGATTTTAATAATTTTATGTTTTTACAGGAAGTTAGGATGTTACCTGGATTTGTGCGTTGGTTAACGTGGCTGTAGATTACATAGCTTATATATAACCAAATTGAACGGAAAATTTCTGTTACATAAATAAAATATCAAGAAACAACGTGGAATTATTAGTTTTACAATTGTCCTTGCTTTCTTTCCTGAAAAAAATTCTTTAAATACATTAATTTTTCGACCTAGAGAACGTACGTACCTAATCCCTTAAGAGATAATCGACCTTGAATTTTAAAGAAATATATGACTTATTTGTGAAAAAAAATTTTCGAATAATTCTATCCAATATATTTCAAGAATATAATTAAAGCATTGTTTTCTTTTTTGATTTTTTATATTCAGGTTGAATTGACAGGTAACAATATATACGAATACATTTGTCAGTATGACCACGAAGAGATGTTTTCGGTGTTAAATCTCCCGCAAAATCCGGCGGATCTCACCGATTTTATGTTTCCACCGCCGAACTCACGTGGTGAAATCGACCTAGAACGTGTCTTCTTTCTAAGAATGAAGTGTATCTTAGCAAAGAGAAGCGCCGGTCTAGTCACAGAAGGATACAAGGTATGAACGAATCAACGAAATGATGACACTTTCTATAAATATTACATTTTTGTTCTTTAGTATATTTCGAAAAGCTTATGAAATCTTTTCAAGGATAATATTTCCTTGCATTCACTTCGAATACAAACCAGTATCCATTCTAAAGTTAATACTTGTACTGCACGGAAAGAAAAAAAGAAAAAACGTAAACAAATTTAAAAATAAAAAAAACCACTTCACAAAACTGTAAAAACTTCGCAAATTACATTATTATCTCTCTTTTCTCGTTTCCGTAATATATACATTTTATCAAATTTTCAAAGTATTAACTTTCGATCTACGTCGAACCCGATTATAACTTTTTTTGTACCTAACTCTTTTCTTCTAACTATCTATCGTCATAAATAAAAACAAAGAAAAGAAAAGAAAAGAGAAGAGAAAAAAGAAAAGAAAAGAAAGAAAAAAAATTCTTGAAAATATAATAGAAAAAAAAAAGTATCCAAACGTTTAACATAACATAAAAAGAGCATAGTCGCACAGGAAATCATAAAAGTTATATAAAAATTGAAAGGCTAAATAAGAGATAAGGGGTTGGTTAACTAAGTAGGGACAGCATTGTCCTGGTCACGCGCGATTCGAAAGAAAAACGAACACGAACCTGGCAGGTAGTTGTCAATGAACGTTGCTCAAATTCTGTCCATTCGGAATGGCAAATGCTAAACGTTTTTTCTAAACCATACCAATATAAAGATAGTTACTAATAATATCGATTTATGTTACCGCAAGCACTGGTGGCCGAAATTAATCGAAAAAGAGGAAAAAAATAAGAAGAGAAAGAAAAGAAAAAGAAAAAAGAGAAAAAAGATTCATTCATTTCTTTTTCTTTATTAACTCACGTTTCTTACAAATATTATCTTTTGCTCTTATTACTAAGTTTTTTGTTTTGTTTTGTCTTTTTTTTCTTTTTTACATAGACAAAAACGTCTTCTATCTTGGACGATAAAGTTTAGATTATCATTAGATCTAATCAATTAATTTATAAGTATATTTGTGAAGGAACACAATCGTCTATCTTTATCAAGAACCAAACAGGAATAAATCGTGTTAATTCGACGAAACGACTATTCTCCCCTAAAAGTTTGAATAGGCATAGTTAACGAATAAATATAGCATACTATAGACCATAGCCGTATGTTTGCGATTACGAATAACAATCTTCGAAGTGGTAGAGATATTGGTTGCACCGAACAACCAAAAAAGTGTCGGTTAAGTCCTCAAGAAGGAAGAAAATGTTTGGCAAATAGCTCATTCTCTCATCCAAGCGACGATGATGATCGTAATTCTTGAGAATATCTCATATATAAAGTGAAAGAGAAAGAGAGAGAGAGAGAGAGAGAGAGAGAGAGAACGTTCCGGGTTTGCTAAGTCATGAATGCGACCCCTGTAAAGCTGTAGGACGATGTTCGAAAGAGGGGCCAGGAAATACGAAGAGGATAGGCTTTTCTATGGCACTTCGACAATACAAAGAACCGGTAGTTGGCTTCTAACCCATTATCTACAAGGATTGTAAGCATTCTATTCGCGTGGCCAACAATTATCTATGATTTTGTCGAATCAACGATCATTTTAATCAATTTATCACAAATTAAGAGTTTTATCTATCTATCTATATATATATATATATATATATATATATATATATATATATATATATATATATATATATATATATATATATATATATATATATATATATATATATTATCTTCGATCTAGGTGATAAATTATGAGAGAGGTCGGGATCAATTAAGATTAATTCATTTGTCCTTGAATTCCAGACAAATGAAACATTTCGATCACTCTCTTTCTCTCTCTCTCTCTCTCTCTCTCTCTCTCTCTCTCTCTCTCTCTCTCTCTCTCTCTTTCGCACACACCCACGCACGCACACACGCACACACATACACACACTCTCTTTCTCTTACAAAGTTGCAAATGAGTTTGAAGATCGCCGACACCTCGACGGAGTATAAGCCATTGTCCTAATGAATATCGTTTCAAGACCTTTATAGGGATGTGAATCCTGAACGAAATTGAATTTGTTCGTTCGCTCTTCTCAAAACTCATGTTCTCTCTCTCTCTCTCTCTCTCTCTCTCTCTCTCTCTTTCTCTCTCTCTGTTCTTCTTCTCTTCATTCTCCATTAACTCGCATCCCCTTTGTAAAAGAGGAGAGGATCCTTCGCAACACGTACATGCTCGTGTGATGCACCAGAATTGCATAGCATATAGTAGTAAACATATGCAACGCGTTAGGTATATAGGGAAAATAGGGTGGTGAAACGAGCCTATTTGCCTCACAAATGTGTCGGCTTGGTTATCAGGGCTTGGTATACCTAGGTACTCGAGACACGAGCAAACCCGAGTTTGACGCTCGACGAATCTTGTTTTTTTTTCTTTCTCTTTTTTTTTTATTTCTTCTTTTTCTCTTCTCGTCTCTTCTCTTCTTTTTCCTTCCATTACTCATCAAGGATTCAATTAGTAGGAAGGAATTGGTAATTTGCCAGGAGTACGTTATTCCACGCGAAAATCCGCACTTTGCACCGACGGTAGGTAGGTAGGTAATACTTCGTGTCTCGACCATTGAAAGATGATACATATGCTCGCTCGAGTGCCATACTCGTTCTGATATCACCAACTGGTATATTTTTGAATAATATCCACCACCCATTAATCTCGTTTCACCGGTATTTCTCGTGATCAATGATACGTAATAATACTTGATGATAATATATGGTTTACGTATGCAATTGGCTTATCATTAATTAGTATTCCTTATTCAAGGAGTAACTTGCATATACGATCATCGTTATCGTCATCATTGTCATCATCATCGTCGTCATCACCCTCTATCTCATCCTCATCCTCACGTTTGGTAGACAAGAGCAATATACTTCTTCTTACAGGTTATTCACTGTTCGGGTTACCTCAAGTGCATCATTGAGAGTTCAACCGGGCCCGAATACGAAGACGGTGGTGCTGCTGGTAGATGCATCAGAAATATTTGTCTTCTAGCCGTCGGCCATTCCTTTCCAACCTCCGCCATTACGGAAATTAAACTTTACAACAATATGTTCATGTTCAGGGCGTCCCTCGATCTCAAGATGATATTCATCGACTCGAAGTAAGAAAGCAACAAGAGCGTACAAAAAATAAATAAATAAACAAAAAACAAGAAAAGAAAGAAAAGAAAAGAGAAAAAGTATTTCCTCTTTAGAGATGTTTCTTGATAAGAATGAAACGAAACGAAAAAAAAAATAAAAAAGAAAGAAAGAAAGAAAAAGGAAAAAGAAAGAAAGAAAAAAGAAAAAGAAAGAAAAAAAGCAAAAAAAAGAAAGATCGATCCTTCGTATTTGCCACTTAAAAATTAGCTCGAGTACGTAGACACGAAGGAGCTGCCATTAGACTGTTTATTTCCAATGTAATTACACTTTGGTATTGGATTACCTCGACGCTTAGTGTTTGGACTGAGAAACGAAAAAAGGGGGAGAACCAAGGTCCTCTCGGTGCCAGCCATTAAAATTAGTTTCGTATTACCTCAGAGAGTCAAGGACCTTTCTTTCTTTCACTCTCTCTCTTTTTTATCGACGCCAAATAAATATCCAACGTCCACCGAGCTTACACGTAGATATGCGACACTTCTTATTCCTTGGCATATGTATGTATACAGAGTGGCCCATATTAAATGTTACAAACTGTTTTTTCTTCTCTTTTTTTTTTCTTTCTTTCTTCGCTCGCTGTTAGAAATATCAAGTTGAATTAAATAAAACTAAATAATATGTACATAATATAAAACAGATTAAATAATTAAACTTGTTAGTATATGAGAATAGCTTTTTTTATTGATAACTCTATCTCTCTCTCTCTCTCTCTCTCTCTCTCTCTCTCTCTCTCTCTCTCTCTCACTCATTCTTTCACTCTCTAACTCTCTCTCGAACTATGCTTAATATAATGAAGAATCCTTTTTCTTCCCAATTTCTTCATATACATTGATTTAATATCCAATATGTACACTCTCTGATATCCCAAATTAAATTAAATGAAAAAAAAAAGATGAAAAAAGAAAAAGAACAAATAACGTCAACCTATCTCTAACAGTGGCAAAGATAACAGCTTTTGTAACACTTTATATGGGCTATCCTGTAGCCTATCTACGTACGCATGTACCTATGTATGTACGTATATATACTGGGAACGAACACGTGACAAAGTAGAAACTGTAGACGCACCAGTATATTGCAATGAAATTTTATACGATTTCATTTTCTTTGTTTACTCGATAACAACGGGGGAGAAGGAGAAGGAAGAAAAGCAAAAAATAAAGAAAAAAGCGATGCTACGAGAAAACATTCATGGATTTAGATATTCTTTTTCTTTATTTTTCTTTCTCTCTCTTTCTCGTATACACACACACACATGCACGCACGCACGCAGGCACGCACATACATACACACAGCACACACATAGTAGACGAACCTGATATGTATGTACATTATAAACATAGTCGTAAATCTTTATTACAGCGCAACAAATTTAACAGGCTACCAACCACAGGATCTCATCGAGAAAACTCTCTACCATTACGTACACGGAAGCGACGCGTTGCATCTGAAACAAGCACATCGAGTTTGTAAGTACAAAGAGATTTTTTTGTGTGCTCCATTCTTCCCCTTCTCTCTCTCTCTCTCTCTCTCTCTCTCTCCCTCTCTCTCTCTCTTTCTCTCTCTATCTATATATCTCTTTTGGTAGCACGTCCTCATTGTACATACATACAGTTTTCTTACCTTTAAATTTCCTACCCATCCTCAATGAGTTAACTCATCGACGTTCTCCTGACACCCACTTGACACGAACATAGACTAGCTTTGATCTTTCCTTTCTCTCTCTCTCTCTCTCTCTCTCTCTCTCTCTCTCTCACTCTATCTCTCTCTCTTTTCTCTTTCATTCTTTTTTCTTGAGCAAACGAGCTACCGGAGTTAGCTATGTAACTTCTCCTCTCCTACGTCTTCCGCACAGTTATACGATTTTTATAGGACACGAAGAAACAAGTGTTGAATCGTATGCCTTACACGTAGGCACAAGTATATTATCGATCGAATGTGCAGAGTAGTAGATGATGGTGGTAGTGGTCGGTACTAGAGGTACTTGGAGAAGAGAGAGCGAGAGAGAGAGAGAGAGAGAGAGAGAGAGAGAGAGAGAGAGAGAGAGTGATAGAGAAAGGAGGGTGGCACAAGCGGGTGAGGTGGTGGTTACTGCTATCACTGTTTGAACAGACTCGCAGTTTCACAAGTAAGAGAAAGAGAGACAAAGAGAGTGTAACAGGGGAGTGGCGGGAACGAGGACGGGATCCTGGATGGGTGGGGGCGGAGGAAGCGAGTGGTTGAAGGGGACAGGAGGTAGTCTGACATAATGCCACCAACACCGATGCCTACTTGTCTGCCACAAAACCTGTCTACTATTCTCATGAAACGTTTTCCTTTCAGCTCTCTTTGTCTCCCCTAATGAGTTTTAGCATACGCTGTTCTTGAACCGTTCCCGGTTATGTGAATATGAAATAATATCTAGTTTTCTTTTTGTTGTTCTTTTTCTTTTTTTAATCTTTTTTCGTTCTCTTTTTTTCTTTTCCTTTTGTTGTCGTTGTTGTTATTTAATTCTTTATCTTTTCTTTCTTCTTCTTCTTCTTCTTCCTCCTCTTCTTCTTCTTCTTCTTCTTCTTCTTACAGTACTACGAAAGGGTCAAGTGACAACGAAGTACTACAGATTTCTAACGAAATTGGGCGGTTGGGTGTGGATGCAATCGTATGCCACGGTTGTTCATAATACAAGAAGCTCAAGGCCTCATTGCATCGTCTCAGTGAATTATATTTTAACAGAGATTGAAAACATGGGACTGGTGTTGAATTGCGTCGAGGGACCTTGTTCAACGAGTCCTGGTAATCCATCTAGCACGGCCTTAACAACACCAACAACAAGTGCCAATACGAACAAATTGGAAAATCACAGTCCAAGTTCGCCGTCGTTTCGCGGAAGAGTCAAGGAATCGCCAGATACGGATTATACAGACAGTTCCGGTTATTCTGGTACAGAATTCATAGCCTGTTCTACGAATTACAGTCACTTCCTTTCGTCTCCTTATGCCGTTAACGGACCAATGCTCGAAGATGGCACTTATTACAATACCGAAGTTTTTCACTTGTACGGAGGTAAGGGAATATATTTGGAAGAAAAATGTCGAACAAATGAGTTTGTAATCCGTACCTTTCTCTCTGCCCAGATATAAATCACGATCCACTTACCACGGTACCACCACCGCCACAACAACAACAGCAGCAACAACAACAGCAACAACAACAACAACAACAAGAAACACATCATCACCAAATACAAAGTAATCAACAGAGGAGGCCATATTCTACGTCATCCAGTTCTTGTGGTAGCACCGATGCTATGGATAATCATTTACCTAGTCCAATCGGTTTACATTCTATTCCGTCAGGATATCATCCTCCTCCTCCTGCACCTCATCCATCTCATCATCCTCATCATCATCATCATCATCACCACCACCACCATCACAGTCAACATCAGCTTGCAGACTCAACCTCGTCGAGCATCACGGAAACAGGTGGCAGTGTCATCATGTATTCTGACTGTGGCTTTGATAACAACGACGTTTACAATGGTGTACCAACAACAACGCCGACGACCCTTCAACATCACGATGCTTCTTATCAATCACAAAGAAATACAAACGGAACTGCTAGTAGTAATGTTAAACAACAGGGTCAACATCATCACCATATCGAACAATCAACCGCTGGTTACACAAGCGTTATCGTCGACTCTCAACAATACAGTCCAAATGCTACGCAAGATCTTCATCCCCATGCTCATCATCAGGTTGTCACGCCGAGTGGTAGCACGTCTCCTCTAGTAACGCATCATCAGCATTATTACGAAACGCATCATCAATTCGTTCACTGACACCAAACGATGATGCGAGTGATGCTTGTCGTCGAGACATCAACAAGCTTACGAATTCAATGATTCTAGGAACCGATGATCATTGTGCGGATTTATTGCGATTTAATCTGGCTCCTTTGAAGTATAATGAATGAAAGGAACGAAAAGAAAAAAAAAATAATAATAATAATAATAATTAAAATAATTAAAAACATAATAATAAAATAAAAACACATACAACACGCGTGCTCGCGCGCATACACACACGCATGCACACACAATAATAATAGTAGTAATAATAATCACAATAATAATAACAAAAATAATGATAATAATGATAATAATAATAATAATAATAATAATAATAGTAATAATAATAATAATAATAATAATAATAATAATAATAATAATAATAATAATAATAATAATAATAATAATAATAATAACAATAATGGAAACGAAAGTTTCGAAAGAAGACATCACTAGATTCGGTTTTGGTCGATGTGTCAATTCGAAAGACTGTCAAATAATGTAAATTTTTTCGAAATGCGCAATCATTTATATCGACATATCAAGTGAGATCGATCGTCTCGACGAATTCTTTGTTTTCTTTTCGTTCTATGATAAATTATTCTGCGTTACAATTTATTTCTGTCTTTCTAGTGAGATAACAATAACAACAACAAAACAAAAAAAAACCAAAAAGAAAAAAAAGAAAAAAAAAAGAAAAAGTAACGTGAGACATACTTCGCTAATAAGCGTTGGAAATTCTTTTTTCAATCACAAAAGTCTTTTAATATTGTTGATAGAATAATTTTATGCAATTAGGTTAATAATATCTTTCCCTTTGTGTCTACTCGATCAGTCATCTGCATACAACATACATACACACATACTTTTTCTTCTATATAATTTTGAACATCCTTCACGTAATATCGATGTCAAGGATTATATTGAAAACAAAAATCCATTCAAGGTTTTATAAGAAAAAGATTTTAGAAATGAAAAAAAAAAGTAAAAAAATGTTGAAAAGATGAAAAGAAAAAAAAATAAGAAGAAGAAGAAGGGGATTAAATGGAAAAAGAAACAAGGATATGCTTAAGTCACGCTGGACGTGAGCAGTACGTATTTTCCCGTCATGGTGGTACATTAAATGAATAATATAATGAAGATGATATCGAGTTGAACAAAGGATCGATAGTATCCAAGATCGAGCATTACGGACATGGCGTTGCGCATTGCTCGTTCTCGTCGTCGTTGTAAATGTAAATATAAAGTGATCGGTCCCAAATCGTAGTAACGTGTACATAACATTTAAACTATGTTAATAATTAATTAATTGATTAATTGATTGATTGATTGATTAATCGCTAACGGAACTATCGAATTTGCTAAAATCAGATGTAAATAGTTATTTCTTACATAGATCCGAAGACTGACCGGTGCTTGTGCCAACCGACCAAAGAGATATTCCCTTCTTAATAAAAAAAAAAAAAAAAAAAAGAAAAAGAAAGAAAGAAAAAAGAGAGAGAGGAAGAATGAAAGAATGAAAGAATGAAAGAATGAAAGAATGAAAGAATGAAAGAATGAAAGAAAGGAAGAAAGAAAGAAAAAAAAGGAAAAAAAAATAATAAGAAAGAAAGAAAATAACAACGATGTTATTAATTTATTTAACATTTCGTCTCAATCCCCTTTGTTTCAGAGCTACTAATTGAACCGTATATTCAAGAAAATGGGCTGACAAAACAAAATGTTCTTTTCTTTTTTTTTCCTTTTCCTTTTCTTTTTTTCCATACGAATTTACACGTATCATATATGAATTGAATAAACGTCGTTAGATTTTTTTTTAATTTTTCGAGTCCCTTTCGTAATTAATGGCACAATTATATTTCATTATTTTCTCAGTTTTTCGATAATAACGATCTGTCTTAAATCTATTTTTCTTTTTTTTTTCTTTCTTTTTACTTCGTTTTTGTGTTCTCTTCGATCTTCCCCCTCGTACCAACTCTCTTTTTTCTAGTTCTAAGTCTCGTTCGAATAGAAATGAAGAAATCTCCTGGTGATTCTTCTGTTTTTTCTTTTTTTTTTTTTTTTTTTTTTTTTTATTAATGCTTCTTATACAGACGATACGAGGACCAATTGTCATCCCATACGAACAATAAATTAATTGTTCTCGGGATAGAAATTCTCGGTTTGGCTTTCGACGGTCACGTGCTTACACGCCAGGGGTCCCTTCGTCAAGACTGGCACGTGGCGGTTTATAATCACCCTTCCTCGCCCTCCCCCCCATCTATCCCATCGACCCCAATCCCCTGCCACCGCTCTTCTCTTTCTGTCGAACTTTACTTTTTATCACCGAAAAACGTCGTGAATATCTTTCCAGTTCTCGTCGTTCTGTAAACGTCATCCTTAGGATCGTCATCGTCAGACACGTTTAATTGCTCGTAAATCCCGATCTAAAGAGAAAGAAAGTGAGAAAGAAAGAGTGAGAAGCCTACGGGGCGGAGGGTGTAGGGAAGAAGTACAAGGGCCCTTTGAGACGAGGAAACCCTTTGTTCATAGAAGTGACGCAAAATTATTAATAAAGTCACTAAGGGAGGAAATGAAAATTTTGTTTGCTTTTTTCTCCTTTTTTCTTATCTTTCGATTTTTGTTAAAAAATATTAAAAAAGAAAGATAATGGAGATTAGTTACGTTGTATATTTGTTTTAAAAAATATGTAATATGGGTGATAAGTATAAAGGGTTGTGCAATCTTTCGTCTTCTTTTTTTTCGAAACGTAATATCAACATAAAACGTTACAAATATTTGAATCAATTTTTCATCTTTTTTTTTTTTAATGGACCACAAAATTTTATGGATCGATAACTTTTTTTCAATACGGCCCATCGTAAAACGTTACGAGTTGGCTCTTTATCATAGAAAAAAAAGAAGCATAAAATTCATCGAACGTGTTCACCATGATTGATTGATTAACTATTCAAATTTAAAATCATTTAATATATAATTATTTAATCATGATAAAAAATAGAAAAAGTAAACTAAATGAAATTTTGCAAATCCTTCAATTGTCAGAAAAGAATTTGGCTTTATTTTGTTTTTTGTCCTTTTTTTATTAGAAACAAAAGAACAAAAAAAGGAAAGGAAAAGAAGTAAATAAACAGACATTGGAGTATAGGGTTGTCAAGAGAAAAAAAATAAAAAAAGAGATAGAAAAAAGAGGCGTGAAGAGGGATATGGTAGATCGGATACAACAACGGGGTGAGAGGGTGGTTATGGTTTCTATTATAAGAACGAGTGTGATGGAGAAAGGAGGGATCGATTGTGGGTCGCGTGCGGCTCGTTAAATCGTTCGCAAACCGAGATGAATAGGAGGGACACGTAGCTGAGATTCTGTGAAATTGTGCGATCACTCGTTATAGAAATCACCGAGAAAGGATGATTGCTCGAGGCCAACCTAACTGACGTATCACACATCGTCAAAGAAAACTCAATCATGTGTGTGTGTGTGTGTGTGTTTGTGTATATAATAGTCTCTTTAAATTATATATAGATATAGATATATTTATATATAATTTAAATAATTATATTAATTATTATATTATATTTAATTATATTATTAATATAATTTAATAATATATATATATATAATTTAAAGAGACTATTAAATTATATATATATATATATATATATATATATATATATATATATAATTTAAAAAAACTATTTTCTTTCAAAA
Source organism: Dolichovespula saxonica (assembly GCA_911387935.1). NCBI lineage: Eukaryota > Metazoa > Arthropoda > Insecta > Hymenoptera > Vespidae > Dolichovespula > Dolichovespula saxonica. The sequence continues at coordinate 575,536 of OU427007.1, forward strand.
AATTCAACATAATTTGTTTAGTTAACCGATGATAATTCTTATTATTTATGTCTTTCTGTAACCGTTAAATATTAAAGATCTGATTTCGGATTACCAGAATGGTGTCAGATGTCGAAAATTTGGCCTTGTTTATCGTCGACGATAAATCACTCTATACGAATTCTGGAAAAGTGGGGTAATCAAAAGGGACCACCAGTTGGATGAAAGTGGGATAAAGCTAGAGAAAAGAAGCGAGTGTTACTACGATTTAGAGACAGAAAAAGTAGGGCGTCGAGGATTAATATAAATACACTTGACGGTCGGCAATTTCGCCAAGTATGCCATTGACTAATGAATTATTTGATATATATATATATATATATATATATATATATATATATATATTTCGTTTATTTTTTCAAATAAGGTTAAAAAAAAATATATGCGTGATAAACGAATATGGTGTCTTTTTCTTTTATTTTTTCTTTTTTTTATTATTATTATTTATATTAAGTCGACAAAGCACAGATTAAACCTGTATTTATCTACTTACGTTGTCGAGTACGAGAAAATTTTCTTCCCTTTTTACATATGTTGAACACGCTCGTCAAAATATAAAACTCGAGATACTTGAAAGTTAACATATGTATATGTGTATCTTTTCGCTATACATATTTTTAAATATAAAAAATGTAATATACACTATTTAAACAAATTTTTAGATTCATTTTCCCTTCGTAATTGTTAGTTAATTAAAAAATTTAGAACATTAACGAAAAATCCTATCGCGGCGGGTCGGTTGAGAATCACTGATCTAGAAAAAATATCTAAAACAAAAATGGCTCTTAATTTCAAGATTGAAGTCTATCATGGTACGTATTACATTGTATCGAGTAATTGATAAATCTGTATATCTCTTTAATTTTTCTTACCATTTTTTTATGACTACAAATAAGCAAAAATCGTCGATTCGATAATTCGATTTATTCTCCTAGACTGCTACGTCAAAGAATAACAATATTTAGTCGGCATCGTACACGTGTCGAAAGAATAACATATGCGTTGAGATTTGGAGGGACGAGAGTAAGTGCCACATAGAAAATGATGCGTTATCCGTAAGGATTAAGACCATAAAGGCAGACGATTTCAGAAGGGTGACGGGTATACTATTCGAATAAACTAAACGGTTACAGGTTGATGTTACAAACGCCGTGAAATAATACTTGAAACGAAGTGTGCGACGAACGTTTGTCAAAGATTTGTAAGAATATCCTACAAAAAATAGTTTGCGATTACGTCCTGGGAAAATAAAAACTTTAAGAACGTGTGTCATCTCGTTTAATCTTGTTTCTTTATCTTCTTTATTTGTGATAATACATTTTATAATACGAAAAATCTCTGTACTTTTAGTTCCTATCGTTTTTTTTTATAATTACACTTAAATATTTAATAACAACTAAACAATGGGATGTTTATGCAAACGCATATATTTCTACCTTAAACAGATACAAGCAATCAAATGACCTGGATGGATATTTCTTTGTTGCGATTAGAGAGGATTTTTAAAATATATAGATATTTTTTTATCTTGAATTTTTTAAAATAATACATACACTTTCTATATTTATGTTTAATTACGTGTGCAAAAATATATTGCATATTTAATTTGTCCTGAATAGTATATACATATGAATTACATAATTCGTTTAAATTTATATTTCTAAATATTCCTAGTAATTTCGGAGAAAAAAAAAAGAAAATTAAAAGAAAAGTAAATAATATTTTGGAAAAAAATGTAGGGTTTATCGAATCATAAGAAATTTCAAATATTTCAAGGGGACCTCTTCAGAAGAAAATCTAAAATAGATAAAATAGTAAAATAAATTTTACAAACTATGTAAAATTCGATTTTACCATGATTCCAGTCGAATGAATGAAAATTTCAAGAAATCCCAAGGATATTTATATTCCTTAAACTTCCCTTTATTAATTATACCTGAAAAATTGAAAATGGAAATGGAATTGAAAAAATGACGTTCAGATAACGAAAAAATTTCAAAAAAGAATTCGGACTGTTTGTTATTATAAAATTGTAAAAATATATTTTGTTCAATTTGATTTCATATATAATTAATGTGCCATAATGTTTTTGAACTTTCCTATAAATTTCAAGTTGATATCTCTAGCGATTCTCGTGATAATAATAAAATTATCAAACAATGTAGTTTCGAGAAAGTCGCGTTCAAAATTTAGATACAATATTTATGTTAGAGCAGCTATATTTAAGCGATTTGAAAATTTCCCGTCGCTGAAGCTGCTTACTAAATAGATTTCACTATCCTGTCATATAACTTACGAGTAGAAATATGTTATAAAGAGAACGTTTCACGGGTTCATTAAACCTCAAAATTTTTAAAAAGTCAAACGGAAAATATTCTTAAAGGATCTTACTATCGGAATATGCGATAAAGCAAATATTGATTTTTTGATAATTTCAAACCACCTTAATCATCTTACAAGGTTAAATACGTCGAATTTTATTAAAGATTCTACACCGAAAACATCTTCGTGGTCTTACTAACAAATGTATTCGTATATATTGTTACCTGTCAATTCAACCTGAATATAAAAAATCAAAAAAGAAAACAACGCTTTAATTATATTCTTGAAATATATTGGATAGAATTATTCGAAAATTTTTTTCCACAAATAAGTCGTATATTTCTTTAAAATTCAAGGTCGATTATCTCTTAAGGGATTAGGTACATACGTTCTCTACGTCGAAAAATTAACGTATTTAAAGAATTTTTTCAGGAAAGAAAGCAAGGACAATTGTAAAACTAATAATTCCACGTTGTTTCTTGATATTTTATCTATGTAACAGAAATTTTCCGTTCAATTTGGTTATATATAAGCTATGTAATCTACAGCCACGTTAACCAACGCACAAATCCAGGTAACATCCTAACTTCCTGTAAAAACATAAAATTATTAAAATCTCATTACTGTCTTTTTAAATAATGTTCTAGTCGAGGCCCATCCGCTTATTTCTTTTTTTTAATTTTAATTTTTACTGTTTTTCTAATAAATTTAAGTTTGAATTTTAGACGAAAAATTAATACTTTTTTCAAAATGGCATAATTTTTTTTTCGTCAGAAATTCAAGAATTCGAGCGAATGGCATTTAGCTGTAACATTACTTTTCGAGGTAGTAGTGGAATTTTAATAATTTCATATTTCTACAGGAAGTTAGGAAGCTCCCAAGAAATGCGGATTTACGTGCAGAGATTGAGAACGCGATTGCAGATTACAGAGTCTGTATGTAACCAAATTTGACGGACAAAAGTTTTTTATACAAAGAAAACATTAAGTAACAATATGAAATTAGCTTTTCAATTTGTTTTACTCCCTTTTTGAAAAGAATTCCCAAAATATGCCAATTTTATAGCGTCGAGAACGTATATAACTATTTAAATGAATTTACGAATTGATATCATCCTCATTTTATTGCTGAGGTTAACAAGAACGAAGGAAAATAAATCATCGATAACATTGAATTCTCCAAAAGACATAGTATCTAAATTTAATATTTTTTCCTATCATTAGAAACAAGGGAAATATTTAAGGAAATCGAAGAATATGATAATACACATCTAACCTGAGACATTCCTAGATGTACACTGGCCGTTTCACTAACGTAAACGATTTTCCCATCGGGTGTCACGACGAATACGAAACCGTCCAGAGTCTAAAATAATATAACGAAAATCGAAAGAAATATCGATTAACCAAAATTGTTTATAACAAGATAGATAAGCCAATAATACGTAAGGAACTTTCATTTAAAAAGGAAAGCCTAAGCCCATCATGCTAACTTTGAAAGAACATAAACATAAGTCTTTGTTATTGTTCTATGTTTCATCCTGTTATTGAGATTAGAAACTAACAACATCAAATTTTTTTAAAATGCTCATGATTCATTAATATTATTGTGTATTATACTGTGTATATAATGTATTAATATTATTACGAAAATATTGAAATATATATATATATATATATATATATATATATATATACACACGTTCTCTCTCTCTGCGTGTGTGCGTATGTGCGTACGCGCGCGCTTGTGCATGTTGCGTGTATATGGGAAAATGTGTGTGCATCTGTATGTGTATGTAGATATATAGTAAATATTGTATAACGTATTAATACATTGCTTATTACACTATATATAATATATACATATTTTACATATTTTTACAGCATATTTACACATTTCATGTCCATAAACATCATATGTTTCTTACACATTGATCGTGCAGAAATATTTGCATTTTAAATTAATAATTTTCTTAATTTTCTAAAATATTAGAGATAAATATTGCTATAAAATTAATCTCTCTCTCTCTCTCTCTCTCTCTCTCTCTCTCTCTCTCTCTCTCTCTCTCTCTCTCTCTCTCTCTCTCTCTCTTTCTTTACTGCCATAAATAGTAATAATAAAAAAAAAAGAAAAAAATACTAACGATCACCTATAAAAAAAGAATGATCGATAAACGAATCTATATCGATGTAAGATAACATCCCAAACCAGTCATCACATATATCAGAGAGAATAACGAATAGTATCGCGAACGAATATACAAACGTAAAACATATTTACATACATACATGCAAACGTACGTATACAATCTCGTACTATACACAGTTAGCTTAAAACCAAAACAGAGAACACAAAAAAGTAAAAAAAAGAACAAAATAAAACAAAAAAGAGATGAAAATAGGAAAAAAGAAAACAAAAATTGGGAGAGGGAAAAAAGAAACGAAAACGAGCAGAGCATGATAGAGGCGGCGGGTTGCGGGACGGGGGTAGATAGAGGGGTTGAAGTGGAGGATGTTGGGACGTTAGATAAATCTGGGTAGCAGTTGGTATCGCGCGTACACGAGGATGCGCAAAGTAGTTAGGAACCGCGCAAGCGCGGTACAATTTAAATCCTAGAAGGTTACACTTTCGTGTATGTATGTAACTATATGGAGTTGAACTAATACATCGATAAATTTGTATATGGGGGCGGAGGCGAGAGCAGTAGCAGGGTCAACAGGGAAGCGGAGGAGTCAGGGGTGGACAGGCAGGCAGGCATATACGTACATAGGCTTTCAGTACATACACGTAGATCAGAGAGCGGGTTTCCGCGCAATCAAGAGGTGGGGGGGTGCTTTAGGAGAGTCTCACTTTGGTAACCAAGGTTACGGCACGTAACGCCGCCCACAACCCTCAGGCTGTCTTGTCCGATGTGTTTGCTCGATGATTTTATAACAATTACGGCCTATCCCCGTATTATTGCCTACTCCCTGTGGCAATGCCACATCCCCACACACAGGCCCGCGCGCACTTACACTCGCCACATACGCTTGTGTGCGTGCTAGTGTGTGTGCGCGCGCGCGTGTGTACTTATATAGACATACATAAATAACTTCTTAGTGACATATAACTATCAACCTCATCATCCTCGTCCTCGTCTACGTCGTCGTTCTCGTCGTCTTCTACTATGAGAAGTTACGACAGTTCCATCAGGAACAACGTTGGTAAGTACTTTACTTGCTACTGCCACTTGTCATCGTTTCCTTTCCTTTTTCTTTTTTTTTTTTTCTTTATTTCTTTCTCTTTTTTCCTTTTCTCAGAAACTTCTATGGACACTACTACTGTTGCTAGTACTAGTACTACTACTGTTACTAGGTATCTAACTGTGGATGTCGACATTGTTCTTAGAACTGATCTTGACTGTTTACTTGTTAGAACTGAGTTAGTATTAACAGTCAAAAGAGACTAATTTGTGTACTTAGATTATTCAATAAGCAGCTAACATTTTGTAATTTTTTCTTGTAATTCTTGATGATATCGTATATGTAATGTATCGTCTTTTATTTTATTCTTTTTTTTTTTTTAATAAAATCGTCCAACTAAGTGGGTTATAAAATGAAAAATCGCAATCAATAATAGAGAATTTTTTATTTTCAATAGCATCATTCGTATAACAGTTCATGTTAGGCTTATAATTATGAGATGCAAGAAGTTAAAGGGATTTATAAAAAGTCAATATGTAAGTCTTATTAATTGACTAACTTGTGTCTGTAACGTTTTCATTCTTTCTTTCTTTTTTTCATTTTTTTTTGTATTTTTCTTTTTCTTAATTATCTTATAATCAAAAAAAATATATTTATGTAAAAATGGAAACTATAATGGAATGATTTACTATAAATAATATTTGGCGAATAACGTGAATATTTTTTGAAACGAAACGCCATAATTAAATTTATTATTAATAGTAAATTAATCTAATAGACTAGCAAATTCGTATAGTTATTAAGAAAACTATCTTAATGCTTATTTTTTAATTTATTCTCTAAACGATCATTGGAATATAAGAACGTTTTTCTTATAATTTCTCGTCGGTTACAAGGCTTTACTGTCAATTTAATTTTTATCGAGTATCGTCGAACGGTGAATACATAGGGCGACATCTGAGAACAATATTGCGAATCTTAACGTTGCCGATAAAAAATAACATGGCGGGAGATGTTTGAAAAGCTGATAACGTTGCGGGGAGGAAAAAAAAAGAAACGAAAGTATTGCAAAAGAAAATACAAATTAATCTTAAAATATATTTTACTAAATGATTCGATGAGGCGTGTATATATATATATATATATATATATATACACATATATGCGTGTGTGTGTATATATATGTATATATATATAGAATATAAATTAATAATGAGTTTTTCTCGCGCGCGTTAAGTACTATCCTCGAGAATTTTTAAACTAATAAATTAACGTCAAAATTTCGACAAAGCCTCATGATACGTTCCATAATTGATATCCTTGTGCTTTGAATTAGTATCTTCGTTGAAACTGTCACTCCCACAATACATTGAAAATCCACGACGAGATAACTCCTCACCCGGCACGATCGTCGGATTCGTGTAACAGAAATCCGCCATCATATTCGTCTGTCTGCCCAACTGGTTGGATCTGAAGAATCGTGGATAAATCGTCACTTTTATTAATAAATATTTTTCAATTTTATTTCCTCCTAAACGAGAGATCGCTGATTGCGATAGTTATACGAAGAAATCTTGATCGTTTTCTTAAATGGTTAGATAAGAGAGAAAGAACAATCGTGTCGCAAACGCTATAATAAAGATACGCTATCAACGATTATTACCGTCGATGACATTTGTTAAATTCCATAGCGATTAGTCAAAAATAAAAAGGAAAAAAAAAAAGGATAAATGAAAGCCAAAGTATTGCTAAGATTTCTCTTTTTTGTTTCCTTGTTATTTTTTCTTTTTCTTGTTTCCTTGTTCTTTTCTTTTTTTTTTTAAGTCGCTCTTACATTCGTTATTACCTATTTCAAATATTTTTATATTTATTATATATTCTTACATACGTACACATACGTACACATACGTACACATACTCTCTCTCTCTCTCTCTCTCTCTCTCTCTCTCTCTCTCTCTCTCTCTCTCTCTCTCTCTCTCTCTCTCTCTCTCTCTCTCTCTCTCTCTCTCTCTATCTATCTATCTATCTATCTATTTATTTATCTTTTTCTTTCTCTTTTTCTTTTCCTTCGTACCTTTCTCGTCCTCTTGAATGGACGCGTCGTAGATCAAGTAAAGATGTAGATAATTCCGCCAAAATGAAACTCCGGGTATGCCACTAATACGACGTTTTTATAGTCAGACAACGATATGGATAATATTTTAACCCCTTGCACTTTTATCAAAAAATCGTTCGGAGATATTAGTTGAATTATAAAGATCTATATTTCCTCGTATTTATTGATCATACTAACGGTTTTTCTTTTTTGTCTTTCGTACTTCAGTCTCGCGTTTCATTTAAAAGAAAAAAAAAAGAGAAAGCAAGTCCGTACAACGGATTATAAAATATCACATCGTTACTGATAAGAGGCGAACACGAAACTGCACGATGGAACTGCTCGAACAAAAAGTGCAAGCGGTTTTAACGGGGAGAATATTAAAGAAACGAAAAACAAAATATAACATAAAATTTCTCTAGCCCTCCCCTCCCTCTCCCTCCCTTCCTTATCTTATTCTAGTTAATTTGTCTTGAAAAGAGGAAGGAAAAAAACGAAAAACAAAGAAAAAGAAATAATGTATTTCAACCGGAAATATGAAGAAGAAGAAGAAGAAGAAGAAGAAGAAGGATTTTCCGAAAGAAATAAGAATAAATATGTACTACTTACTCCGCCTTAGCGAGACTTTTGATTTTGCAATAAAAAATGCTAAGTAAGCAGAATGTCAGCAGATGTAGACCCAATCCGACGCCACAGGCTATGTAAAAGTATAGGTAGAGATCTTCTGGGATGTCCTGTAAAAAGAAAAAAAGAAAAAAAAACATATCGACATATATGATCGGATTAGATGGGATCGGATCGGATTGGATCAGATGATGACATCATCCGATAGAATCGGTGAGAGTTTAGTCGATCTGGGACATTCTTGGAAAAGAAAATTCCTGGCGTATCTTTCAACCTACGTACATATTTGCGTGCCATCGACAAATGAAAGCATTTCATGCATAACGTTATGAAATCTTCGTTAAAGGAGAAAAGGAAACGTTTCGGATCGTTGAATGCGTCACGTACGGATTAACTTTCATCGTTCTTTCACAAAAAAAAAGGAAAAAATGAACAATACACGTTAATCGTTATCGACAATGTACGTCCTCGTTTGTATGTGTAAATATGTGTATACATTTTATTACTTGTTTATATATATAATATTAATTTATTTTTTTATTTATATTTTTATTAAATTATTTTAATTAATTTTAATTTATATATATATATATATATATATTAATTTTAATTTATATATATATATATAAGAACTTGCACCATTCAACTTTGACAGCGGAGTTTCTTCGGAGTAATGCGTTAGCGTTGGTAATTAAAAATCAACATCTCATTAAAAATCCATTCGAATCGATCGGCCTTGACTTTTATTTTTTGTGTTTCTTTTCTTTTCTTATTTTTCCTTTTCTCTCGCCCTAATCATCAAACCGAAAACGGTTTTTTCGTACCTTGATAAATTTGAAAAAAAAACGCGCGAAATTGAACAGTACATCCGGTTAAACCACGCGAATCTCGACATTATTATCTGTTATACACTTTAAGAAGTCTTTCTCTCTCTTTCTCTCTCTCTCTATCTCTATCTCTATCTCTTTATCTCATATTTTGTGATTCGTAAACAAAGAGGACGCAGCTGCCCTACTTTATTTGTTTTCTTAATATTCCTTTTTTCTTTTCTTCTTTTTTTATTTACTTTCCTCTTTTTTTTTTTTTTTGACAAAAATCGTTAAAAAAAATAGAAAAGTCATACAATCCTTCCTTTTTTTTTCTTTCTCTCCGCAGATTTTCTCACAAAGGGCAAGATGATTCATTGAGATTCTACGTTTGCTGTTAAGGAGTTCTTGGAAAGCGAATAATTCACGACGTAAACATTATACCGCGAAGGAAAGGTATTCTAAGCATGGACACGAATGGGCCGTCTCGCATGAAAATGCACGTCTAATTACATCTCGAACAACGTCGTAATAATAATGACAGAATATCAAAACTAACTAGCTAATTAACTAACTATCTAACGAACGAACGAACGAACAAATATTATCAAGTTTATCTTTCGTAACCCGAATAATTCTTCACATGATGATTTTCCTCGTGATAACGAAACACTGTGTTTTTCGAAAGAAATAAAGAGAGACAGAGAGAGAGAGAGAGAGAGAGAGAGAGAGAGAGAGAGAGAAAAAGACAGACAAACAGAGATTGAAAATAAAAATAGATTATAAAGAAAACGATCGACACTCAGAACTTACCATTACAAATGAGAACCGATCGATAAGAATACGAGTGTGCGTTGATGCGCTGACGTATCCTTAGCGTGTAAATTGATGATCGTAATCAAGATATCGGTATCAAGCTGTTATCATCGTTGACCTCGCATCTTCTATGATCGAGCACCATCTTCAAGACATTTTTTGTGTTAATAGTAGACAAGAATTCTCCCTTATTCCTTTCGCACTTTTTTTCTCTTTTCTCGAATGAAAGAAAGGAAAAAATAAAAGAAGGTGGGAAAAAAAGAACAAAATGAAAAATCAATCTTCCAAGGTAGAACAACGTAGAAACGTGAACTTCTATTGTTATATTCGTTGAATACGTTTTTGTTCAATCGATATCTTGAACAAGTAAAGCCAAGTCTGAGAAAGAAAAAAGCCGGGTCTTCGACCGAACAAATTTCAATGAAGAACGCGGAGAACTGAGCGAGAGCACGCACGATAACGTAATAAAGTACGCTAACGGCGACGCCCGTCGAACGAGCGACGCTGATAAAGACCCTCCTCCTCCGATCTGTATATCTACGTAGGTACCTTTGTCGCAACATACGGGAGTCATGGTACGCACAACACACGTGTGTTGTGTGTGTGTGTAATACTTCATCGATGAACAATATGTATGTACGTGTGTAGCTTTCGTTAAAGCACCTGTGTAGCTATATGTCCACACTTTCCTCCTTCTTACATCTTCTGATGTTTTGACTTGTTACTACTTATTATAATAAAACCGCGTTCATCCTTCCTACGAGATTACTTCTTCTCTAATTGGATAATTTCACTGCAAACTTCATGATATATCCAAATTTCCCTTGTTATCAAACATGTCTCTTGAAGTATTGTGGCATAGTTTATCTCAATAGTATGTAAACATCGTGAGTTTACTGTTGTGTTCCAATGAGGTCATCTATACGTTTCCTACATTGTTTATTTGCGATTAGATCAATTTGTTAGATTATAAATATTGCATTTATGTAGCAGGATCTATGCCGTCGACAATTTGAACAAAATTACATTTGTCTGATATTTCAATAGTATTATAAAATATTTTTATTTTTATTTTATGCCACTGGAATTATACGTATTTGTTTTTGAGTTCATTAGACGTATATTCGTTGAATTTGTTTATAAAATGATTCTTATTATATTGTCTGGATCATAGTATTTCAAATTTATATTATTCTTATACAATATTAACGTCCGTTAAGTTTTCGCTAACTTTTGGTAATAATATATGAAACTGCATAACCCAATGCAAGATGTAAGGTAATGCCATACTTATACTTATGTATAAGCTATATGGTATAGGCTGCGTAGAACCAAACGGACAAAACCACAAACCTCTTCTTGTGGCATCGCGAATGTGATGACTTAAGAAACTTGCAGACACGATCCAAGAATATTGATTCAATGACGGACAGTTGAAAGTTGTCGAACTCAAAATCAAAATGAGCCATAACAAAATAGGAATGGTGGTACAATGCAGAAATGGTCGTTTGTTTAAATTTGTGGCATCCTAAAAGAAATGATAAAAGTTAAAACATCAATACGTTTTTGATATTATGAATAAGATAAATCAATGAAAATTCTTACGCTCAACTTCCAACTGCGCGCCGCTAGAAAATGATCCATATCAATAAAAGAAGATAAGGCAAATGAGAAGAATATATCGTGCAAGTTTTGTACTAAAGACTTCTTTGATAAAATTAATATTAACATCCATGTTAAACCACCCACAACAGCGTGAGTTAAATTATCTAAAATTGCACGTGCCACTGCAGTTTGAACATACTTCAAAGACATGTCACCCATAAATGAACTTATACCTATTAAAACTGTAAGTCCTATTTTCAAAATTAAGTTCCATTTTCTATGTACTGTCATGTTAAATACAATGGAATTATTCACAAATGTTTAACCTATTATAAACTGTCAAAAGTGACATGGTAAAGCTTATAACATAAAAAATCACTTATTATATAAACGTTACAACGATGGATTAGTTGAGAAGCGGTTTTTAATTAATGTATAATTTTTTATATAATAAATTTACAATCATGGTAATATAAAAAAAGAGATCTTTGTAAGATACTAAAAAACTTATTGACAGAGGGTCTTCATTTCATTTTACTACAGGAACTTTAATTGCAGTATGTTTCCACTTATTCTTGCGGGAAATAGAAAACAAAGTCATTCTAATAAATGTCACATATATATTTTTTACGTTGATCCGTTAAAATCAAATGGTATGTTCGTTTCATCGTGAACTTTTATCCACCCTAAACGTCCTCGTTTTGACATGTCACTTCCAACATACATCTATCACACAATTATCATTTTAAACTTGATGTTATGGCGACAAAAAGTTGGCAATAGAATGGTAATGCGCATGCGCATAGTTGTACTCTGCAGAGGAAGCGACATATGTATTTGAATACGAAACGATTTCTAGTAATTCTTATTTCAGCCGTTGGTCGAGCGTGTCCAGTGCGTAAAAGCCAGCAGAAGATATCTACCAAATGCTAAGAGTCGTGCCGATGTATCAGAGAAATTTTATGATTGCAGTACTGTATCATATATTGTATACAGCACTCTCGTGTATGACGTTTTATCGAGATGGTTCCGTCAAGTGGTGAAATATAATTATAGGAGCGGTGTTTTCCAAGCCGATTGTAATGGTATAATAAAATATATCATTGCAAGGAAGGCTATCTTTCTATTTACGGATGTTTATAATTGGCATGTTTCACGGCTGTGAAAATGGAAGTGGAGAGCACAGCCAAACGGGACGATGTTCAACGTTTAACAGATGATTCCGCAAAAGTTACTGAAGAAAATAAAGAGAGTAATATCGAGAATACTGACAGAGAATCGTCCTCGTATTTTATATCAGCTGAAAATGTAGAAGAAAAATTATCTGACGTGGAAAGTCGTAAGTCCTATACAAATTCCACGTTTAGTGAACAAACACAAAAAAAGAATCTCACATTGAATGATAATTCAGATAAGAGAAATATTGACAAGGAACATTCAGGAAATTTGTCCTCTTTAGATAATAAAGATTACGATGAGGAATGTAAGACTGATTCGATGGAAAAAAAGATAGAAGATACTAGTAACATTCAAACGCCTCAACCTCCATTAGTATTTACAATTGACTTTGGTAACAACAAAGAAATTGACAAAGTCAAATATCAGAATCTGTTTGAGAGATACAATGCAAGACACAAACGAAATCTTTCTACATCTAAGGTGAATACCTTAACATGTGTTGTATTTTGATGATTACCAATAAACAAGAATATATTGAGTTCTATTGTAATTAATTTCTAGGTAGAAGTAAGTGGGAAAAAAGGAAGTGCATTAATGTCTCCTAACTTGGTACAAAAGCAGAAGATTCCTAGTACCCACTCTGAAGGTTATTTTAGCAGCGAAGATGATACAAAACGCAAAACTGATTCATTGACAGAAAAATTAAAACAACTAAGTAATTTTTTTCCTTTAATTAAAATTAAATCACTTGATTTCAATTCGATAAATTACGTCATTGGCATGCTTTAGATACAATCAAATCTGTCTGTAGATAAAATCTGAATAAACAGAAATAAGTTATCACACCTACATCTCGGCATTTTACATCATAATTCTAAAAGATCTATTTTTATTGATTGCATTTCTATAGATATATGTATATTTCTGTTACTTACACATATAAGAATACTTCTACAAATTTCAATTGGTATACAGTGTATTTGAAGCCCATATTTGTAAAGCATGAGTCATGATGAAATCATCTTTACCTGGCTTTTTAGTATTCTTCACAAGTACATTCAATATGCCTTGAGTAATGCATGCCTATAAATATATTAACGGAATCATAATCATATTTGCGCATACTAAAGATATAAATTTTTTCTAAATTAATATAACGTGATATAATTAACATTTCTATATTTCTATTATCTTTAAGGTACAAAATGCATTCATAGAACGCATTCTCTCTCAAAGAAATCAGATATCGATTTTAAATTACGTGATACTCCAAATAAACAAGAGTTAATGACAAGGTCTTGTGACGAACACACAGGAGAAGCAAAAATATCACGGCAAAATCTTTCATTGGAACTTGATTATGCATCAAAGTCAAATATGAAAACATATTGGACATCTCAAAAATCAGCAACTATCAATGATTTAAGTCATGTTGAAGCATGTAATTATGATGATGACTCAAATGAAAAATCATATACAAAGAATATAGAATATATTGCTAGTGACAATACATACGATAATGAAAATTATTTTGAAACATCTATGAATAGCTATTTCCAGAAAACGTCAAATATTAATTATACTTTAAACGATTATAATTTTGAAAATCCAGTTCCAAAAGATATCAATTTGTCCAGCAGTGTTAGTTGTACCATGGATTTAAATATTAGCAACATAGAAGAAGATACAAATTTAGATGTATTTAACGTGAGTAACATTGATGTCGGTTCTGATGGAACAGTAAGTGAAGCTGGAACATACACCATTCATAAAGATTATACGGATGAAGAAAAAGCAAGGATGGATATCGATAAAGTTTTCAGTGTTGGTGTTTTAACGGAAGAAGAAAACAATGAATCCTACGTTCATAGTTTTAAGGTATATAATTAAACAAGCTTGTATAAAAGATTGTAACATATCCTAATGAGAACTTTTTCTATAGATGAGTATTTTACGGGATAACAACACATGGATATCGGAGTGGGCTACTCAAGTTGCAGAACATAATTCTTTACCACCAGCAATTGGCGGTCCTACTGGTCGTACTCCTCCTTTAAGTCCATCGAAGATACCATCTCCAATCCATTCTAAAAGTCCAAGAATGGCACGTTATCGACATGTATGTATTTATAAAAATGTAGATATAAAATTAATTCAAATAAAAATATTTTAAATTTATACAGGAACCAAGCGATAACAGTATGGACACAGAATCATATTTACGGATAAAGGAAAGAATAGATTTAATATCAAACCAACATAGTTTAATTGACTCAGGTGGTGAATCTGACGAGGACACAAGCAATAGTTATAATACACCACCACACAGCTCCCAACGTACGCCAGTACATAATTCTCTAGCAAGGCGTAGTAGTTTGTCTGAATCTTTATTCAGAAGAATTAATACCAATGATAATCGAAGAAGTGTTCGTAAATATTATAACTCAGATATATCAAAGACTGAAGATGGTGGTACAGAGCTATTAAAGAGTCCGTCCCGAACTTTAGCATCTCATTATTTGGGAAGGAGGAGTAGTTCCTTGGACAGGTAATTTAAATAATAAATTACTTACATGTGAATATACAAATCCTCTCACTCAAAAATATTCATATATTATTACAGAAAAGATTATACTTCTGATACTACAGAATCAAACACGTCCAGAAAAAATAGTATGAAATATTCTACCAAGGATGATGCCAAACATACCAACAGTCCTGTTTTAAATCGCCTAAGGCCATCTACACCAAAATTAACAAACAGTCCTATTGCATCTCGTAAAACATCATCAATGAAAATTATTAATTCGCCTATGTTAGAAAGAGCTAAACATTTGACGAAATCTATGCCACAAGCAAAAAATATAGGATATTTTACTTGCGTTGAAAATAGGTATTTATCATTATTACATTTATTTGTACATTAAAATTTAATTTCTATAGATATTATAATCTATGCTATACATTTTTAGTCCATATATGTTAAGAAAATCGAATAGTGCTACAAATTATCATGAAGGAGGATCTGTTCCTAATAAAGAAATTTCTATAAGTTCTGGGATACCACGAAATTGTCTTGAATTGCAACGGCAATTAAACATACAAAGATCATCAAGTAATGCTAGTATTGGAAATTTAAAATCTCAGGCCATACTATCTCGACATAGTAGCTTTAATAGTAGTGATATGGATAGAATTTCTACCAGGAATAGATTCCTTGTTGCTTCTGATAGTAGCAGTGAAACTGGAGAACAACAATCAAAATCTCCTATACATCCTATTTCTTCCGGGATTAAATTAAATAGAGCATTTAGCATAAGAAGAGCAAGGTATTGGCAAAATAATACATTTCATACAAATATATGTGTATATACATTATTTAACGAAAAATCATTATCTACATTTTAATAAAACATGATTATAACATTTATAGATTAAATTGTGAATCTGATACAACACCAAATACGACGCCGGAAGAAAGACGTCGAAAAGCTCAGACTGATGTTAAGACTACATCAGTAAATAAACAGCAAAATTATCAACGTGGGAGAACAAGTAGTGTTAGTACTTTCAGTAAAGATGCATTAAAAGCATCAGAACCCTCAAAATCTAGAACACCATCTATCTCCAGGAATGATGCTAGCAGAGTAAGCATAAGAGCGCCAAAAAGTTCTTATGTAAGTTTAAAAGTTAAGAAATAGAATCTAAAAATAAACACCAAAATATAAAATACTATTATTATCTGCAGCATGCTTCTACTGGACAAAGAAGTGTACAGAAATCTAACAAAGAAACTAAAAATTCTGGTAGAAGTAATTCAACGCTTACATCAAAAGAGGTAGAGTTTCAAAATTGGAAAAGAAGAAAAAGTTATGATCCGATGAAAGCAGCTGCAGAAGGAAGAAAAAAGCTCGTTGATGGTTCGAAAAAACATCACAGTACTGAAGATAGCTCCGGAAAGTATGTATTTATTGCAAAAATTAATGTTTTCAACTAAATTTATATTGATGGATATTAAAATGAATTTTTTTCAGTCATGATAATTCTGTGTTACGCTCAGCTAGTTTTCATGGAACTGGTGGTACTCTTTCATTAGCAAATGAGTGGTCTGATAATGAATTAAATTACTCTCAAGATGAAAATCAGGCACCTCCTCCATGTAGTCTGCAATTGGTATGGAAATATATTTCCAAGCATTTTGAAAAAAATATATTTTATGATTCTTATAATTCAATGTATATCATTTCTTTGAATTCATATAGGAAAGTGATAGCGATCTAGAAACTTCATCATATTTACAAACAACTCAAAATGTTGTATCAGCGATGTCAGCACGTATGACAGGATATAATCCCTCATTAGCAGATTCAGATAATGAAAGCGATGATGATACCAGTCAAAGTTTACATCAGAGTACGTCAAAAGTAATGCATCAACCTAGCGATACAGAAACAAGTGATGAACAACATGTTACACAACCCCCAATTTCTAATACTAAATATAATAGAGCATTTAGGTAAATATATAATAAAATTTTTGTACATTAAATAAATTCTATCAATATGTATTAATATTGTATGTAGTTTACGTAGGGCAAGGCTAGAACCACAACCAACAAAATCAATGAGTTCAAGTATGAATAAACCCAAAGTTGCACAGGAAACACGTGCAAAGTTAGAACATAACACTAGTATAAGTAGAACTGATTCAGGACGTTTCAGCATGCGAGTTAATAGAATTTCAAGTGCTGTAAGTTTTAATCCTGAACATCTATAAATATATATATATATACATACGCGCGCGCGCGCGCGCGTGCGTGTTGTGTTGTGTTGTGTGTGTAATAATAAAACATATATTTTAGAGCCTTAAAGGTAAGCCAAAGGAAACAAAGAAGCCTGTTACACCAAATGCAAGAGAAGTAGAAATGCAAAATTGGAAACGTCGTAAGAGTTATGATCCCATGAAAGCAGCACTAGAAGGACGAAAGAAAGCTAGTTTATCAAAGAAATGTACTAATTCAAATCTCTCACCAAGGTATAGTTCAAAATATTTTCTTTGTTTTAAAAGAAAATATAAAAACGTTCATTTCATTATCTTATTAATCATATAAGTAATCATTTCACTATGTTGGTAGGACTGATAGCGATCGATAATGTAAAGATAGAGATCGTCGATGTAAGCAAGTGGTACGATAAAAACTTGTTTGAATTTAATGAGCTTATAGATTTTGTCAAGAGATATTATGATTGTCTGTAATTAATGACTATTTTTATATACGACAAATCTCTCGAAAAAATCAATAAGTAATAACTTTGCTTCCTGATTCTGCTCGTTTACATTCGTTGCATCCAGGAATCAAGAAGTGTTCATTGTACAAACTATCTGGGACGAATCTGTTAATAGAATTTTATTGGTCCACTATCGATTCCTGGTTAATTTAATAAGCACTAGTTTTTTTTTGTTTTTTTTTTTTTTTTTTCATAACACACTTATAATATCTATTGAGTGCTTTTACTTCATTAATATTATGTATCTATCAATTGCAGTAAGAAAGTCAGTAAGATGCACAACGCTATAATTTCGTTTCACTTTGCCAAAATTTCAGTCATATTAGAGCTTTTATGGCGCGCGTGTGTGTGTGTGTGTTTTCTAGTGAAATGTCTATAAAGCAATAGGTTAACATTCCTATTTATATGTAAACTATAATATTTCGCTTTTATGATAAAAAATTGTTTTTTTTTTTTTATTTTATTTTTTTTTTTTTTTATTTTTTTTTTTTTTTTTTGACAAACTAAATTTAAGAAAACGAATACTTGTGTTTAATAATTTATTTGGATTAACATTTTTATTGATTTTTAATTATTTTCTTTCTTTTTTCAGTTCTATATTAAACTTTGTTTTGCATTTGGCAGTGGCATTGAACAAAAATTTTATGTTTTAAGCAGTATAAATATTTAAAGCTTCAATTCTTGTTTTATTCAAGGAATAATAAATTTACTTATCATGTATTATTTTTAGCCATGTAGCTAGATCACAAAGTTTCCATGGTTCAATGGGTCTAGGCAGTGGAGACTGGAGTGATGAAGAATTAGCTATATCTGCGGATGAAGCTCCTCTTTACTAAATCAGATAACAACTGTCTCTAGGATTTAAATGTGCAACTATATTGAAAGTAAGATAAAATGAATTTTTATAGACCTTGATGTACATAATTATACTAGCAGGAGCTACTTTGCAAAAAAGTTTTATGCACTCGTAATCAGTTTCAGAAACAGGGGAAAAAATGAAAAAAAAAAAAAAAAAGCTGTAGCCAAACATTTTATATTAAAAATTTGTATAGCCTGCAATATATGATCTAGAGAGAACTCTTGCTTGATTCAATTATTTAAACTTTTTATTGATGTAAGGACTGTAAGCAAATTTTTTTTTTTTTTTTTTTTTTTTTTTTTTTTTTTTTTTTTTTTTTTTTTTTTTTTTTTTTTTTTTTTTTTTTTACATTAGAAAAGACTAAATAAATATTATGTAATACATATGTAGTATTTGAAACTTTGGTGCTTATCACTATAATCTCTCTAAAAGATAATTATAAAACTAATTTATTGAATTAGTTTATCTATGGTCGAATTTATTTTATACTAATTAAATAGTTTGTATTCTTCAGTACTTACGTAATAATGAATATATACAGCTTTCTATGCTTACATTGAAAAGTTTTTAAGAAATTTTCATGACAAAATGCTCTCTATGTTATTGTATTACAGATACAAATTTTTTTTAATTTATTCATTTATCGATATAACTGTAGAATGGTGTATTTTATGTGTATGTCAAATTATATACCATAAAAAAGAAATTGAAAATTTTATAGTAAACCATTAATTTGCTTTGCTATATAATTACGAGTGCACATACAGTACATACGTCGCTTAAACTATAACTACAATAAATTAAAAAAAAAATTTTGTTTTGATAAAATGAATTATTTTTTTATTTAATAAAATGAATGTGATTATTATATGCTTTACAGTAATACAATAAGTATTGTAGTTTACTATTGATCTAATTAATTTACATGCTTTTTTCCATCTAAGCTGTGTAAATAATAGTAAACCCATTAAATTGATCCTAAAAATCAAACATGTTTATATAGTTTGTTGTACATTATGATCTAAAGATATAAAATTATAGCATTAGATATAAGCTATTCATTGCGTATTAAATATCATTCAAATATCACTACATCTTCCAAAAAAGTTTTTTTATTGTTGATCAGAAAATTCTATTAAATGTTTGTTGTGCCTGTGTTGCTCTATTACAAATTTAATAATAATTTTGCATCCCCTGACAGGTACATTTTGTCATACTCTAAAAGCGAATATAAAAGAATTATTGTATACTTAGCTTCTTTTGAAAATTGTAAATTAATCAAAGATTAGTCTGACTAAGTTATACTTTTATTGCACAATTTTATAAAAATCAAAAATTGTTCTTTCTCTTATTATCTGTTATACACATATTATTGGAAATACATTGCAATGATAAAAATAAGAAGAAAAATATAAATCTTCTCTATAATAATAACCTCTAAAGACAAATAATTGTAATTGGATCTTTTTCAAATTTTTCTTTTCTTTTATTATCTTTTCTTCTCTTTGTAGATAAAATATATAACATTATAAAGAATATCTACTAAGAACTAAATATATAATTCAATGCAAAAAATGTATTCATTTTCTAATAGATAAAATTAAAAATTCTAGTAAGTTATTACAATTAAGTATCATCCATAACAATTTGAGGAAAGATAATTTTTATTTCTTGCATTGAATTAAAAGAAAGGTGCTAACTAAATAATTTATTGCAACAGTCATCAAACGCAGCTATATAAATATAGTCAAAAAATTAAACATCAAATTATTATTAAATATTGATTACCTATTCATACTATATAGAATTTAATCCTCTAAAGTTGGTACTGATATATTATGAAAAAAATTAGCTTATTTTTTACTTGTGATATAAATTATACTCTCTGTATACTTTATATAGTACATTATATATAGACAGTTGTATAAGGAACAAATTATTATAGTATATAAGCTCTTATATGATAGTGTGTATGTGTGTGTATGTATATATATATATATATATATATATATATATATATATATATATATATATAGTTCTTATTTTTTAATTCCATATCAATGTTGACATGTTCTTCCCTGCAAATGTGAATGGGCTTCCAATGAGAAGATCATTATATAATTATAAAACAAATATTTTGTTAATTCCTACAAAACTTAAAGGACAATGTTTTTATTAACTATGTCCCATAACATCACTTTACGATTGCTGAAATATATATTTACTTGTGCTTTTTGATTTACAAGAACCAAAGTATGCTAAATTTGAATATTTGATAAATGATATTTAATATTATTTATATCAACTTATATTAATTTATACTAACATTTAAAGTATTATGTTAAGTCAACTGCGTTAAAATATAAGTTATGATTTAAATTTTAATTTCTATATATAATAAATTAAAAATAATATTATATCACCAATAAACCCTCCATTTACATAATAATAACATAAATGCAATTAATTCTACATTATGTATTTGATTATTCTTACTCATTTGCACACAATGACAAACAATATATTTTTATATATACAGTGCCGAATATACGTTCAATTCTATTGTTAAAATAATTTTAGAAAACATGTAGGTTGGTTCCTATTCTCATATTTGTTTTCTGTAATGTGTAGGAGTATAATAATATATTAAATAATAATGTATGTTGAAAGCATCATAACCTAACGAATATATAGAGTGACATGAAATTTTTTGTATAGTTCTTAACCTATTAATACATAAGATGACATAAGATCTGAAAAGACATTTATTATAAATCTCCAACATTGCATTTTTAATGACATTAAAAAGTGGCGTATTTTCTATCTTTTTATTTATAATAAGTAAATATACATATATAATCTCAAATAAACAATATTAAATTAATAAATTTTATGTATTTATTTACCTTATGTAGTTTTTTAATGAAGAAATTTAAGATTTTATTAAAAAAAATTTGAAACTGAACCAAACAATACTCTATATATCTACTCTAAGAAGAAATTAATGAATTCTTGACAAGTTGGCAACCTTGATTGCACATGCGTTCTTAACCTCGTTATTTGAGTTCAGAAAGTTGTATTGTCACGTTTTTATTAACTTATTATAAAATATGGTGAGAAAATTAAAATATCACGAGCAGAAATTATTAAAAAAAGTTGATTTTATTTCCTGGGAAGCGGATAATAATTTACATGAAGTCAAAGTTTTGAGACGTTTTAGAATTCAAAAAAGAAGTGATTATACAAAGTATACAAATTATTATTCTGCATAATATTTGAAACATTTAATCTGAAATATATGTTCAATATGTGATTTGTAACTTGAATATTTGGATGTTGTAGATATAACAAATTGTCACGTCAAATTCGAGAATTAGGAGAGAAAATTAAAGAGCTCGATGCTGACAATCCATTTCGCATAGAACAGAGTGCATTGTTATTGGAAAAATTATATATGATTGGTTTAATATCTACCAAGTGGGACTTATCTCTTACACAAAAAGTATCTGCAAGTTCTTTTTGTAAAAGACGGTTGCCGATTGTCATGGTTCGTAATAAAATGAGTGAAAATTTAAGAATGGCAACACAATTAATCGAACAAGGACATGTCAGAGTGGGCACAGAAATAGTAAAAGATCCCGCGTTTTTAGTAACAAGGTAATAAACAAATTAACATATTAATGTAAGATATTAATATTATATAAATATAAGACTATTAATAAAAAAATAAATATATTACTATTCTAGAAATCTTGAAGACTTTGTAACGTGGGTCGATACATCTGCTATTAAAAAGCATGTATTAGAATACAACGATGCTGTAAGTATTTCATAAAGCATCAATGCTCACTTTTTATTTAATGTTATTTTTTAAATTTTATGTTATTTATTTTACAGAGAGATGACTTTGATATGGTGTAATTAATTGTGTAAGATAAATGTTACTATTCTTTGAAATAAATAAGTTATTTTTTCCATTCTAATGAAATAAATCGTTTATATATACCTTCATAATAATGCAGTTATATTTTTTTATGTGAATTATTTTTAGAACGATATGGATTGTACGTATACATATCATGACTATTTGTTTTAATTTGTGTAAGATTTGTTACAGCAAGACTGATCTCAGAAGATAAAAGTGGACTAGTACTTTTATCCACTTTTTTATTTAAATTTATATTTGTATCTGTATTTTCTATATCTGGATTTAGAACTTCTGTTTCTGATATGGTCTTGCAAGTATCCTCAACATAGGAGCTACATAATTAATTATATATCAATTATATATTAAAAATTTTTATAAAAGTAAATATATAATGTGTAAAAACATCTCACCTAAGTGTTAATAAATCTTTAGCTATTTTCAATACTTTCTTACGTCGATTCAATATAATACTTTTTAATGTATTGAGTTGGTCAATATAATCAGGTTCTTTGGTAAAATTAATTTCACAATTTATACTTTGAGAGTCAAGGTACTTTGGTATTTCAAATGAATTCATTTGAGTTAACTGTTTATTTTGTATTTTTAATTCGTACAAACTTTTAAAATCTGTATAATAATTTTGTGTTTGTTGATAATATTGTGTATTAGCAGATTTTGTAGTCTTATGGTTTTTAGAATCTATAGAATAAATCTGTTCAAAGGTAGAATTTTCATGCTTATAATTTGAAGTTTCTAATTTCTGTCTTTTCCAAGTATTCATCGTTAATTGTTCTGTATTTTTCAGTATTCTATCTTCTATAATTTTGGGTTTAGTATGAATAAGATGTTCTGTATAATTATTAGATATACGCATTTTTGGTGACTCTTTCATTGGACTTTTTTTATATAATAATACCTGTCCTTCTTGTAATGTAATATTACTTTTATCATTGTTATTTAATACTGGTGAAGGTAACTTATTTTTATAAGAAAAGAACTGAGCATGTTCCATTTTTTCATTATTTTTATTAATTATTTCTTGCTTTAAATTTTGCTTGTATTTATTTAATAATGAATTACGATCTTTGGATTCTTCGTTGAATGATTCACATTCGTTAATTGAAGACGCGCTACCCAAACTGTATATAGATTTTAAAACTACTTTACAATCAGAACAAAAACTGCCAAGTTTTTCTAAATTATTAGAACAATTATTACTTTCCATTGTATATAAAAAAAATTGTACGTTTTAAAACAATAGATATATTAGTGTTTGAAAATAAGTTTGATTGTCAACCTGGGGGAGGAAACAACAGTATATCCATCTGGTGTTAAATAAGAAGAGTTAAAAATGAGTATTTTACAAATGTAATACCAATAGATTTATGATTTAGACATTGTATAATATTAAGTAATAAACTTGTATTGTTTATTCAAAAGTATGAAATAAATTTGAATTGAAATATAAATTTTAATTAATGAAGCTGAACATTTATTTAAAATTAATGTTTTTCATTAATACAATGTACAATCATAAAACATTTGATTTGATTTATGTTACTACATATGATATTTGCATTTTTATGTAATTATTGTGTTGAAAATATAGTAATTAGTCGACACTAAAATTTTTCCAAAATTATCGATACTCGTTTTATATATAAAAAAAAAAGAAACATACCTATTCATATATATTCCGTTGTACAAAATCAAAGATTGAAATATTTTATACAAATAGAATATGTATTCATTATAATTATAAGTATTATCTCTGACACAACCATTCCTTTCAATATTCTCATTGTAGGGATTTATTTACGTCAAATAACAATTTGACAATAGTAAAATTTAAACTAAAAAGTCTACATATTTTGCATACTGCACACATATGCAACATAGATATTTATCAAAATCAAAATTAATTTGGCCACATTGTTGAAACAAAGATTGCGTGCTTAATGCATAGCCACTGGCTTATTTCCTTACAATGATAATTAGTATTTATTATGATACAAATGTTATATGTTAACATTTTTACAGTAAAATCGGCAGTCATTGCTGGTCTCTATGACACTGCTACCGCACTGCAGATCATTGCTATGTCATAGAGAGTATTTAGGTTATTTTACTATATTTTATTTGTTTATGAATAATCCAAAATTTTTTATAACACTCTATGACAATGGCAATAAGCTGAATGGGAGTTTGTGTCGGCTCAGGTCCCCAAGTATCTCCCTTTCTTCTTCTACTATTTACAAAATTCTCACCCCACAACCTCTTCAAACACTGGCAATTGCATCTTGCACAAAACGTGTAGTTAATTTCATTATTGAGTTTGAATAATTTTTTACATCTTCTGAATTATGTATTGCTGCATATTCTGTCATTTAATAATGGTGTCAATTATGAAGAAAAAATAAACATATGGAAATTACATGTTCGTATCGAAATATTGTATTTTTGAAAGCTAGAAATTTCCTCAGGAATAGCTTCAAATGTTTGTAAATTTAGCTTTACTTCTTTAGATAGTAGTTATTATTAATAATAAAAAAAAGAATATATTATTATTATAAAAATATATATAAATGTCATCATTATTGTTATATACCAATGTTTTCACATATTTTTTTATAAGTGCTACAAAAAATTTACATTACTATCTATTATTTCGTTGATTAATTGTGTCATTTATACACATCTTTTATGGTAAATAGATTTTGTTACATATATACTGTAACAGTTAATCAAATTTTGCTCATCTTACATAAATTCCTTTCCTGACCATTACTACTCTTTTTATACATATTTTTGTACATACCCTATTCTATCGATTAACGTCAGTGAGATACTAAGCAGAAGAGCTGCTGATTAAATTTGGGAAAATGTAATAGAAACCTTAGAAAAAAAGTTTTCCTGTTTTACTATAGTACGTATAATAGTACAGACATATACGGATTGTTTCATAAATGGAAAATTATTTATGTAGAGATTATTGCTTTTCATCGATAATTTTTGATAGACATAAATATTATTTGAATTTTAACAAAATATATGTAATACTCTATATGCTAAGTATCTCAGTGATTAGGAATCGTACCTACATAAAGATATATGTTTCTCCAAGCTTTATGACATATTGATCATAGAAATAAAATTTCTTTTTCACAATCCTTGGAGAAACGTTCAAGCAATTTATATACTCATGCTTCTTTCTATGTCTCATTTACTTTATCAAGACCAATATCAAGATATTAATATAGTTGTAATAGAATACAAATTCCGACATAATATTTTATTATTATAGTGTCGGACATTTTTTTTTCTTTTTAAATGATCACATAAGTGAAGCATGATAAATACAACAAAACTTTGTATTCGTAAATAATTGTTACTAATATATAAAGAATATCTAATATAATATACAGCAATAAAATAAACAAAATACATAATTATATGTTATATAAATTTGATAGTTCATATTAATTTAAATGATTTAGTAAACTGACAAGTAACACGGTTTAACTTTATTGTTGTTGTAACAATGAAATAATAGTGCATTGAGTGCAGTTTTTATAGTTAATAGAGTCTATGTATCAATTATAACTTTATGTCTTTATCATATACTATTACAAAATATGAATTAATTATTAGAGAAAGTATATATTTTACTATTCATCCCATAAGATACTTTTACATACATTTTCAACTTTCATAATTAAGTTTTTATAGTAACTGTGTGTTTATTTCTCAGTAAATATTTATTCATAAATGTATTTTTATTTTCTTTCTAAGAAAATGTAGTATAATTTAAACTTAATATCCGTGTCAGATGTCATTGAATCATTTACTAATCATATATCACTAGTAGCAATCACTACTAACATAACCAAAATTTACACCAAAAGATTTACATTATATTATTTGTGTACAACGGTTATTTAATCGGATAAAATTAATGAGATTTGTAAATTGATTAAAGCAAGTATACAACTTGTATTAAAATGCGTATTTTAGTGTCGACTTTTTCTATATTAATGTAAAACTTATTTGTTTAATAAAATTAATATTTTTAAATATATGCATACTAATATAATAAAAGCTAAATAAAATAATAGTAGAATAATTTTGCAGTAGTATTACGTTATGAGATTATTTTATATTGTAACAAAACATTTTTATTGTTTTCTTTTTTCCCTAATTTTTATTTTATGTAAGAAATTGTTCGATTCAAAAAATGTATCTAAGTTATAGTATCATTAATACTATTACTCATTAAGTTTTAAGTTTAATGATACATTAACACAATGATTATAACACTATATGAATAGTGTGCTATTATAACAAGACATTAATATATTGCTTTCATATTAATGTAAGTAAAAATCTGTATAAAAATGGAAAGATTACTAAATAATGGACAATGAAATTTTCCCATGTTAATCCGTCCTAATTATAATAATAAAATGGCACAAGTTTTTATATTCACAAACAGTTTTACTTTTTTATTATGAAATTATGAGTAAAACTGTAACTTAGAAATATTGTAGTACCTCTTTATGTAATGACAGTTGGTGCATCACGTCCAGTATGCTGAGATAGTTTACTTAAATCTAATGCAATGTTAACTAACGGTTTTAAAATTTGTTGAGCATCTTTTTCATAAACAGATGGATCATTTTCATAGCTATCAATATATAAACGAATCGTTGCTCCCGAACTTCCAGTTCCGGATAAACGATATATTATACGAGAACCATCTTCAAATAATATCCGTAGGCCCTAATTTATAAAATAATATAATAATAATAATAATAGTAATAATTTAATTAAAATAAATTTGTGAAACTTTGAAAAACTTAAATCCTACCTGTTTATTGGCTTGACTTCCATCAACAGGATCAGTATATGAGTAATTGTCTGCAAGTTTGACAGTATAAGTTTTATTTCCAGAGGATAATGTTGTACCAAGAAATCCTGGTTTTTGAATTACAGTTTCAACCTCCTGCATCACTTTATTTGCATTTTCTACTTCGCAATTCTCATAGTCATATCTGAAAACATATGTATTGCATAACAGTGACGTAAATAAGTCTCAAGTCATTATCTATTGCAACGGTACAATATATAATTTATACCTTGTAAAGAAATTGCGACCATAACTTTTCCAATGATCTAATAATACGTCTTGAACAGATTTTTCAAGCTTTGCGATAACATTAAGCCATGCAAGACAAGCCCATATACCATCTTTTTCACGTATATGATCAGAGCCTGTACCAAAGCTTTCTTCTCCACAAAGTGATAGACGACCAGCATCCATCAAATTTCCTAATAATTTATTTAATTAATTAGTCTATAATACACTACATGAAATAAAATAAAAGAATATATTAATCACGATATGTACCAAAATACTTCCAACCAGTAGGTACTTCAAAACATGTAACTCCACCTTTAAGAGCTACTCTATCTACTGCAGCACCTGTTGGCATAGATCTTGCATAACCTTTAACGCCAGTTTTTTGAAAATAAGGAATTAATGTCAAATTAGCAGCCAATACTGCTAATGAATCAGTAGGTGTTACAAAGAATGCATTTTTTCCTAGTATCTGTAACAATTTTGAAGTAGCAATTTCAATCAAAAAATTTGTTTACTTTTGTTTATATAATTTGTATTTTATATAATTTGTTCAGATTCAATGTTATTACCATATTTCTATCTCCATCTCCATCAAAAGCAGCTCCAAAATCATTTTTAGGATTATTTTTCATGGCATTTACCAAATCTATCGCATAAGTTAAATTTGGATCAGGATGAAGTCCCCCAAAATCTTCTAATGGAGTTATATTAACAAGACTTGAATTATCCACACCTAGTTCATCACTGAATATACGTTTTATATAAGGTCCCGTAACTAAAAGGTAATATAAAGGATTATTCTATCATCGATAAATATAAATGTCTATTTGAAAATCATATAAAATCTTGATAATACCTCCATTCATTCCATTAATAAGGACCTTGAAAGCTGGTCTTTGTTTGCTTCCTTGCAATAAAGTTTTAATACTACCAAAATCAAAGATGTTCTTCATAAGCTCTAAGTAATCATTTACAGAATCTATTATATCAATATCAAATGGTTTTCCATCAACTTGAATAGAAACTTTTTGAATTTTATCAATATCTATGTTTATCTCAGGTATTATTTTATAACTTTTGAGAGTTTTAGTGATTTCATAAATTTTATTTGTTACCCCATCTGGGGCAGGTCCTCCATTTTCGCAATTAAATTTTATTCCAAAATCAGCATTAGGACCACCAGGATTATGCGATGCCGTTAACACTATTCCTCCTTGTGTTTTGTATTTACGTATTATAGCAGATACAGCTGGTGTAGAAAGGATCCCATTTTGTCCAACTATTAACCTCCTTACCTAAAATAATAGATGTCATTGTCACATCACTCTTCATTTTTGCCAGCTAATGTTGCCAAGTGTAACAGATATAAAAATACTTAAGTAATAACCTAAGAAGATTGTACATGTATTACTTTTATCATATATAAAATCAGGTTTTTTTAACTATAAATTATGAAGGCATGCAATGAGACAACTTAGATAATATAATCTCTACTAAGTTACATATAAATATACATATAATAATGTTAGAAATAAATGTGTTTTACTTGATAGACATACCCCATTGGCTGCAGTGATTCTAATAATCTTCTTAACAGCATCTTTCCCGTAATAACGTCCATCACCACCGACAACAAGAGTACATCCAACACATTGGCTACCTAAAGCATCGAGTATCGCTTGGACAAAATTTTCAGTGTAATGTTCCTGTTGAAAAACTCGAACGGCTTTTCGAAGTCCAGACGTACCCGGCTTTTGGCCTTCGTACACTTTGGTATCCACTGATAGACTATTCACTGCAGTGGACATGATTTTTTTTTTTTTAATATATTTAAAAGTAACTGAAAAGAAAATGAAGAAACGTTTCTTTGAAAATTATTTAAAATAAAATAAAAATATATGTATAATCTCAAGCACAAGAAACTTTGCCAACGTCTGCTGGCAGACTAAATTCTACCGATGGTGCCTGACTTCGCTGCCAATGACATTCAAGGGCACGAGTCAACCATCTTGAAAAATCGCGCCACCACTTAGAAACAGAACTAAAAACATATGTATATCGGTATCTCTAAACAAGATAAAATGCATGTCTTATAGAACACTTTAAAAAAAGAAAAAGAAATAAAAAAAGAATATCGATTAATAATTTCGATTATTTTTTGATCGTTTTTCAACTCTAATCAAAGTCAAAGTAATAAAGAAATTATCAAAGGAGATAAATCATTATTTCTTGTATTTACACAATACCGGATTTCATAATTTTTATTTGACTTTGATTATGACTTCAGTACACGATTAAATATCTGATATTTGACCCCTCTGTCATTCCGATAAATAAATAAATTGTTACGCGTCATTTTTGAATATAATATGGAGTATTTGAAAAATACGAGGGAATTGTTTATTTGAATTTATAAAATATGTATTACGATATGAAAATGAAAAAAAGGATCAATTCGAATGATCGGATAAGACAAAATTAATTTACAATTAAATTAATTTACAATTAAATTAATTTACAAAATAAATTTAAAAATAAGAAGCGTTAAATCTTGTGTAATTAATATCCTCACAAATATAATCATGTTTCGAAAGTTTCATTTTGCATTATCGCATTTACGTTTCTAGAAAAGCCCAAGATTAAGTTAAAAGGAAAAAATGTCGATGCTTACGCACGCATAAAACAGTTCGTGGTAACCATCAATAAGCAAAATAAGAACACGAATAAAGCCGGGGAAGAGGGCGCATATATTATATCAAGGATCCCTGATATAAGTTCGGGTTTACAAAACGGATACATAGCTGTCTTGAATACAGTTTTCCAATAGACTTTGTAGTGAAAACATGTGCTTTAAACATCATAGTGGTATTCTGTTCTTTTTTTTTATTTTTCAAAACGAATTAATATAATTAAAATTATTGTGAGCAATTATTTATACGTATTTTAAGAAATATTTATAATATCTTAATTATCATGTGTTGCAGAATTTAAAAACGTATGTTATACAATGATTTTTTCTTTTCTTATTTATTTTTTTTTTACGATAATACGTATAATGCATTCAATTAGATTTAATTAAATTGCATGCAATCATTATTACTATAATAATACTTCGATTATTGCTAGGATAAAATTATGTATATGTCTACTGATCATTGGAAAGGTAGAAATACGTACCATGATAGTGGATCGGAAAGTACACCATTACTTTCTTCAGATTCTCATTGTAGTCATGGATCGGTTATATTTCAAAATTCTGAAACAAGTGATTTAGAATATCAGTACGTAGACAATTCAAATAGATATTGAAATATATTATATGTAATATATTATAATCTATAACATAACATATTATATTAGCACATAATATATTAGATTATATATAATATAATCTAATATATTATGTGCTTATATTTCTTTCCATTTATTAACAAACATCTATATTTTTTAAAGACATGAAAGTATGAAAGCTGGCAGCTTAAATTCAATGACTACTGTATTTCCAAAAAGAATACCTCCTGTCTTACAAGATAATACATCTATACCAACAGATATATGTCGATGTTACGGAATATGCAACTGTAGTTTGGTAAGAATATCAAAGTATTAGGAAACTAGTACGTGTACAATTGTGGATTATTATATTTCTTATATTCTTAATTCTATGTTACTATGTTAGATAAGGAGCAAAAGATATGATGTGAGTAATGAACAATCATTGTCGAAGCAATATAATAGAGAATATTTATCAAGCAACTTAACAATAAGAGAGGAGAGTATCGAGATTTCAAATAAAGATATTAAGCTAAAACAAAGTTCTCTAGTCACAATGTAAGTAACATTTATGAGTATATAAATAAGAAAAAAAAGATAATGTCTTTGCTTCCATGTAGAGATATATTATAAGAGATATGAGTATTTATATGTTCTACAAAAATAGGAAAGGGTGAGTGATATATTCAGAGTAAAGTTTGCATCAGAAATTACTTCATTTTTTACATGTTATGGACACTGATAAAGATGTGATATCTTGTTGTTCGGTAATATTGCCTATATTTGAAATGAAGATTCAAAAATATAATCTGAAAACAATGATTATGATTCATGATAAATATCGGTAAAAATATCCATAATTCTAATTTTCTCGATTTGTTAAGGAGCCCCTCGCTCTTTTGTAGTTCGAAGTTCAGAGAAGTTATCAATCGATTTGTATTTGTTTCTTTTTCATTTATTTCGACAATCATAGATTGAAATAACAATTCGTTATAACTAAATTGAATTGTTCTACCTCTTGTTAATTGATATAGAAATATCGTCACGGAAACACCCAACATACATACATACATACATACATACATACATACATACATACATACATACATACATACATACATACATACATACATACATCATACATACATACATACATACATACATCATCATACATCATACATACATACATACGTACATACATATATAAAGACAAAAAAATCAAAGTTCAAAGAACATCTTATAAGTTTATTCAGGAAGCATAGAATAATCACGCATGTATTTCATGATTTTATCTAAAGGGTTATCTCTGTGCTAAAGCCATATAATTGACAAACTTCGTCTTTTAAAATCGCTTTTGCCTGAAGCGTTATCCTAATTAGGTCATCGCAAAATGTGTCATTGCTAACTAATCAAATAGCCTTATATAAATTTTAAATGTTTTTTTTCTCTCTTTTTCTCTGTGGTTTTACGAAGACACTTTGCGATTAAAGATCATAGATTTCTTAACGAACGCGATTACTACATTCTTATTTAACATTTTACAATTACAATTCGAACTTACCGCATCATGGTCATTGTCTGAACGACGATTTTAAACGAACAACGGTCGTCGACCCTCGTACGAGTTGTCGTGAACGCGTATATGATGATGAATCTTGCATCCACGCCCAACACATGAAGAACCTGATCGATGAGAAAAATAATCGAACGTAGTATAACAATGACAACGACAACGACAACGACAACGATGACGACAATGACGACGAAAACGACGAATTTCGTTCATGAATAAGAGACGAGTTTTTATTAAAACGACGCCATGAATATACGAGAAAATAAATAACGTTCTTTCGAACGTCTATTAAACAGTTCTTTATAATTTTAACAATGTTCTCTAATAAAGATGACAATAAAAACGGTCCTTTTTTTGACTGGTTGTACCAGGAGCCGGTGTCCGACCGGTTTGCATGCAGCAAACGTTCTCTCTGCTTGCGTTCGCCTCCGTATCGAAAGGGTTAGTGCTCTGTCTGTATCTGTCTGTTGCCCGGGCGACAGACGAACTTCTCTCTCCCCTCCTGCCCCTTTCTCACATTATCCCTACTACCTAACCTCACCTCACCACCCTCTGTCGGCAGGAGACGGGTCAATGCCCTTAGCACCGTCGAATCTACCGAGCATTTCCAGTATGCGCTTATATCTGAGAGGTGTGTCCTGCGTTCAATGATATTTTATAGACCATTTTTTCTTAAATCTTTTTTTTTCAGGACCTTAATAAGATATTTCTCTTTCAATAATAAATCGAATGAAATATATTCGAACTAATTGTTATTTTTAATCTATCCTTTTTTTCTTTTTCTTCATTATATCTTCATTATTACTCAAATTTTGTATTTGTCGAATTAATTTTGATCATATTTGTTAATATTGTTCCGACTAATAACGAAATAAGACTGTATCAATCAAGAGACTATTTCTGAATGTATTTTTAGAACTTCGAATATTTTCTAACTCAACCAATCGTATTTTGTCGAGGGGGAAAGCTCTCGGAGTATTGATTTATTTCTTGTTTTCACGATTAGAAAACAAATACTTCAACTTCTATTCGGCAGGCCGATGATTATATTATTATATGATTTATTTCGGATTGAGATGATATAATATACAAGGTGGTCCGATAATTATCATCAACTAAAATATGTATTTCTGTTACGAAAATTAGAACAAATTTCTTTAAAAGAATTTTGATAGAATAGAGAAGAGAATAATATTGCAATAATAATAATAAATTTCGTTTATCAAATTTTTGTCTAACTTTTCACAATTTTATATGTTTAAGGTCGCAAGATTAGGTTAAATCATATACAAGTTTTAATCTCAATTAAGTTTTATTAATGATTAATATAAAAGTATCTCTGAATTCAAAATATATTAGATATTATAAAATTTACTATAATAAATTTTACTTAAACAAACTTATTTATGACACAATTCAATAATTATCGGACACCCCCTACGGGACTTTATGTAGCGATATGTTAAAATTATCTCACCTATATCTGTGAAGAATATTCGTTTCCCTGGAATATCCTTGCTTATCAAAGTTCATTCCAAAGTCCAAAAATACGAAAGTGAACTTTAAATCTTTAGCATTATCATCTTCTAAAATAATCATTTCTTCACGTTTATTTTTAGTTTCTCAATATGGAACACGATATTGGGCTCATCTTTGCTTTCTATGCCATGGGGTATTCAAATGGCAGGTTTCTTTCCTGGAATTGTCCTTGTATTAGCAATGGGTGGTTTGTGTCTTTACACTGCTTATCGTTTAATAGTTGTGCACCAATACCATGGTGAGCTAATAACGAAAGTAAAAAAAAAAAATTTTTTTTCATGACAATAGTCTAATTGTTACTTTTTTCAAGGTTCACAAGAGAACATCGAAGTTATACACTTAAGTCGAATATATCTTAACAAATGGGTAGAATACATAGCAAGGATCTTTAGTATTTCTGTTTTGTTAGGTGCAACCATAGCATACTGGATATTGATGTCTAATTTTTTATATAATTCAGTTAATTTTTTCTATGGTAAAATTGTGCAATGTCAAAGATTTCACTTAGTACTAGAAAGATAATTATAACTAATTCAAATTTACCTTACATTTTAGATAATGTCATGGGACTGCCTACGTACTCTATAACTGATAATAACACAGATACTGCAGAAGGTACATATTTATTTCGAATTAAGAAGTTTACTTCCTTGTGAAGATAATGTTGGTTACGTAAAGAGAGAGACAATGAAACATTTCAATATAATTTCATATCATACTTAAACAATCGTATCTATGTCAAATTTACGATTTGTGTTCAGAAAATATTAACTCGAAATATTAATTGCTTCAACATATGTCTGTTTCACTTGTTCGTTTAATATCTGCGTCTCTCTTTACGTTTCCCTGTTATCCATATTTATAAGAATCATTAATGTCAATTAAATTGTAGTTAATTACATTTTTTTTTAAATAAAAAATGTATCATCTTATTTACAGTTTTGTGTACAAGAAAAGAAATGTATAATGACACTAATATAATAATGGCACAAGAACGCACATTTGATGCTTTAGGTCCAGTATGGGATTTACATAAAACTGTACCTATATTTTTAGCTATAATAATATTTCCGCTACTTAACTTCAATAGTACTACATTTTTCACGAAATTCAATTCTCTTGGTAACACGACAATATTATTTTAAAAATGAGTAATATTCTTGTTAATATCATTTCTAAATAATTCATATCATATACATGTAATTTATATTTTTCAGGAACTGTATCGATTATATATATAATTATATTTGTCTTAATAAAATCTGCATCATGGGGTCTACATATGGATAAAGCAATGTGGGAAGTTAGTTGGGTATTGAAGCCTACATTTCCAGCATTGTCTGGTATGCTAGCATTATCATTTTTCATTCACAATATTATAATCACTATAATGCAGAGTAATCGTGATCAATCCAAAAATGTAAGTGAATTTATATATATATATATATATATATATATATATATATATATATATATATATGTATGTATATATGTACATAGATATATAAATAAATAATACTTGTATAAATGAAAAGATTTATAAAATTCTTTTCAAATTGTAGGGAAGAGACTTAACGATAGCATATGCTCTCGTTACATTAACCTACATTATAGTAGGTGTAGTATTTTTTTTGTGTTTTCCGCTTGCCAAATCATGTATTCAAGATGTAAGTAATTATATTATAAAAAATTATTAAAATTTTAAGTTAATGAATTTATATACTTAATCTTTATTACAGAATTTATTAAATAATTTTCACAAATGGGATATTTTAACAGTAGGTGCTCGTATAGTATTATTATTTCAACTATTAACTGTTTACCCATTACTCATATACATGTTAAGAATCCAATTGATTTCATCAATATATAAGACGTCTACCATATATAGCACATTGATAACCAATTTCATTTTGGTTTCAATCTGTGTACTATTTGCAACATTTTTACCATATATTGGAACTGTCATAAGATATACTGGCGCTTTAAGTGGCTTAATTTATGTATTTACTTTACCATGTTTACTTCACTTATCTTTTTTGCGAAAACAAGGAAAATTGACTACAATTTCAATTATTGTACATTTAATTATACCAATTATTGGTATATTAAACCTTATAGCTCAATTTTTTATAGTTGACCATTGATATTAGATGTAATACCTTGGCAAAATCATTATTATAAATTCATATTTAATTTTACATAATAAAATGCATAAATTTTGTTAGAGATATTTAAATGTCCCCTGTATGTTTGTTATTATTACTATTACTGTAATTTAGCAACAAAGAGAGAAAACTTCTCTGAAATACACATTTGCATTTCATTTTATACTTTTTACAACTGTAAATATTTATTAGTATGATAATTAATATACCTCCTGCAATTACATAAATAAATACAATTTTTTTAATATAGAAAATAAATTGTATTACCTATTTTATTCTGAAGTTTCCATTTTTATCTTTTGTATAACCACACAGTATCAACACCTTCGCCAATGGTTGCAATTGGATTTGTATTAGGAAGAGGAAATCTACAGGCTATTATTACAGAATCTTTTTGCAATTCTGTATTAAATTTTTGTTCAATATCTTCCATCTGTAAGAATGATTTGATATTATATACAAATAATATATAAATATATAAAGTTAAACAAAATAAAATAAAAAATAATACCATTTGTTCAACCCCAAATAAAATCACATTATTATAATCTTGTAAATTACACTTCCATAAATCTCTTCTAAAGAATCTAGTTCTAGATGACTGACCATTTGTAAAAGCTGTTAGTCTAGAATACCATACAAGCCATGGATTTAGTTCTATACCATATGACTTAAAACCAGCCTTTGCTGCTGCTAAAACCTATTGAAAAAATTAAATTTTTACTTATTAAAGATCGTTTTTATGTTCTTTCATATTTTAATAATATTTTATGACTTACAATACGTCCATCTCCACTGCCAAGATCAATCAATGAACCCGAACGTCCTTTTAAAGCTTGTAAAACATTTTGTACTTGTTGATTCGTGGCTGGTACATAAGGTAAACAGATCTTGCGAAATGCTGGACTCAAGAAAGGTATGCATACTATACTAATAGCTGCTGCCAATCCTCCTAGTGATAAAACATTATTAAAAAGGCTATTATCAAACTGAAATAAAAAAGATATGTGTACAATTAAACATTAATTATATACCTGTTACTGCTATAAGACTAATTCCAAGTTTTGTTAACTTTGGTTTATTATCAATATTATTTGATGTTTCGGTGAAGTACTCCATTTTATATGAAATTATGTAGAATATATACATATATACTAATTAATTAAAATATATTGATTATCATCTCATGTTAACGAGCAATATTAATAATTCTATGATTGTAATGTAAAGGTTATGTTTCTAACGAAGCATGCTACAGCATGCTACTCGCATATGCCCTCGTGTTAGTCTATTCCACCATATTGTACCATATTGTCATAAAGCGTCTGCGTAGTCGTATTTCATAATTAGGTTAGAAAATTTAGACAATTTAATATTGGTACTTTTGTTAAGGTAATATCGAATTTATAGTATATAATAGGTTGGCAATATTGAAGTGAAGAATAATAGTAATATATTTTATATATACTTGTAATATAATTAAATAAATAAAATATAGGAAGAAATAATTAAGAATTAATTTTAAGGTTGTCTCAGGCAAAAATATAATTTATAGAGTTTTGCTATATTCTTTATAAGGAAATAGAGAAGTAAAGTAAAAAGTATGGGTGAACGTTATAATATACATAGTCAGTTAGAACATTTGCAATCTAAATATATTGGAACTGGACATGCAGATACAACAAAATTCGAGTGGCTTGTGAATCAACATCGGGATTCTTGTAGCTCATACATGGGACATTATGATTTATTAAATTTCTTTGCAATCGCTGAGAACGAAACTAAAGCACGTGTGCGATTTAATCTTATGGAAAAGATGCTACAACCTTGTGGACCTCCTCCAGAGAAGCCAGAAGATTAAACGTAAGAAATAATTCTTTAATGACTACGAGTAGAGAGGTTATTAAAGATAAATTCAATCTATGGAGTTAAAGTATTATTTTTAAATATTATTGACAAATTAATTATATGTAATAAAGAATATCTATGTTCCATGTGTTTGTCTTTTTTGTTTTAGGATTTTGAAAATAATATCATATTCAAGATTTGAATATAATACATTCTTAAGTAATGATACATATGTTAGACATTTAAGTTTTTAAATAAATACTATTAGTTAAATATATATAGCTCATACATTTGATTATTTATAAAGCCAATTTTATATATTAAGAAGTTAAATAACGATATCTAAAATGCCTATTCAATGTACTAGAAATTGTGGTAAAGATGCTATTCTTAAAGTAAGTATATAATTTTCATCGTATATATTCTAATTTATACTTATTAACTATTTTGATATTTAATATTTTTATCAGAGACCTAAGACCGGTGATACATTATGTAAAGAATGTTTTATCTATGCCTTTGAAACCGAAATACATTACACCATTGTAAAAGGAAAATTATTTAAACCTGGCAATAAAGTTGCTATAGGAGCATCAGGTGGAAAAGATTCAACAGTATTAGCATATGTGTTGAAAATTTTGAATGAACGCTATGACTATGGGCTCGATTTATTTCTTTTATCCATTGATGAAGGAATTACTGGTAAATTATTGAAATATTATATAACAAAATAGCAAGTAAGATTGATTTTTTATTGATTTAATATATCTATAGGATACAGAGATGACAGTTTGGAAACTGTGGAGAAAAATAGAGATGATTATGGTATACCATTAAAAATATTATCATACAAAGATATATATGGATGGACAATGGATGCTATAGTAGAACAAGTAAGTCATACATTTATTATTTAAGCATCATATACATGACATATAATATATTAAGCATCATATATGAAGACATATTAATGCGTCAGAAAATAAACATTTGTTTTTTTAAAATCGATTGTAGATCGGCAGAAAAAATAATTGTACTTTCTGTGGTGTATTTCGAAGACAGGCATTAGATAGAGGAGGTGCTTTATTAGGTGTGGATTGTATTGCAACAGGCCACAATGCGGATGATATAGCTGAGACAGTTCTAATGAATATTTTACGAGGTGACATTGCTCGATTGCAAAGATGTACGGCTATAATAACGGTTAGATAATTTCATTTTTATAAATAAAATTAATAAGAAATGCAGGATGATTTGAAAAGTCTTCCTTTTTATTATAGTCAGGAGCAGATGCTATTGTTAGATGCAAACCTTTGAAATACGCTTACGAGAAAGAGATTGTCATGTATGCACATTTTCAAAAATTGATTTACTTTTCTACCGAATGCATATATGCTCCTAATGCTTATCGAGGATACGCTCGAACGTTTTTAAAAGATTTGGAGAAAGTAAGACCGTCGTCTATCATAGATATCATTCATTCTGGTATGTATATCTTTAAAATAAGAATTTCATCATAACAGTTAATATTTATTTTGTAAATATCTATAATACATAGATCATTAAATTTTAATCTCAGGTGAAAGAATGCAAGTAAAGAGCAATGTAAAAAATCCAGAACGAAGGCATTGTAATAGCTGTGGATTTGTTTCAAGTCAGGAAATATGTAAAGCCTGTGTATTATTGGAAGGTTTGAATAGGGGACTTCCAAAATTGGGAATTGGTAAATCTAATAAAGTTAAACATATATTGAATACAAATATGAACGGAAATACAAAAAGTAAAGTTGTCTCTTCAAGCATGACTGCGATAGATTTTTAACATAAAATTTTTTAATAGAACAATATCATTAGAATTTAACATTAAAATATAAGTATATGTTTATAATATATAAGAAAATCTTTCATATGTAATAAAATGTGTTTTTAATTGATTTCATTATACGAACTTCTCCTATAATACATTTCCTATTATGCTTTTCCATATTATGTAATATACGGAATGAAATTCCTTATTTTTCTATAATATTTCAAATTAAGATGGAAATCGGTGACAGTGGTTTCAGTGTTGTAACGATTTGATAAAGGCTGTACAATTTTCTTCCGTAGGTAAACACTGTCCGAAAGCTTCGAGTAGCAATGGTTCTTCTCTAATTGTCGTTTCGTAATCTTGAAATGATATTTTTCCATCGCGATTGACATCGAGTTTTTTCAAAGCCAATTCTGATAAATCTCGTATTCCTTCATCTGGATCTTCTTCTCCTAGTTGTTTTATTAAACAGTTTCTTAAAAACGTTAGAATATCAATTTAAAAATTGAAAACATCAATACAAATACTATACTTTATATAATTTTCACTTAAAAAAAAAAATGTTAAAAAGTTACGTCTATCGAGTTCTTTGATTTTTATTATGAAAGAACTAGGAAAATTGTAGATGTATAATGTAAAGAATTTGTTTATTGATAGGTTTAAGATTTTTACTAATCATTAGATTTCATTATCCATACCCTATAATTATTTATATGAAAATATAAATATTGCGCCTAGAGATAGGCAATACTTTATACTCGATTGATAATATGATCATCTTTTATCAATTATTTTTTTTGTTTCTCTCATGATATTGTTCCGTATTATATGTGTGTATTGCAGTATTGACTGTCAACAGGGACTCGAAATTGATTTACCAAAGTATGATGTATTGTCTATCACTAGGGGTCCACAATCAATTTTAACGATACAATATGTATTACTTATCTCGATATGCAATTTATTGTTTATAATAGTACATCTAAAATTTTCGTAGTTATTTGAAAATAATTAAAAGTTTTTATTTGAAATAGACATACTTAAACAATTGAAAGATCTCATCTTTCGTAATAAAACCGTCATTATTTAAATCGTAAACACGAAAGCAGAAATCGGTTTTATCCTGTAGACTGCCACGGAGAAAAACATCGAGACCCATGATCCACGATTCTAATCTAATAGCACCTTCATTTTCGCGATCCCAACAACAAAACAATCGTTCCACCAACGTATCCTCAGTTATAACTTTGAAAGTATTGTGAAGAAGATCGCGAAAAATAGATCTATCGATTCCCTAAAGTATACATTTTTATTATTGATTATCGAACTATAATAAATGATTTGTAAAAAAGAAAGAAATAAAAAACTACATATTATTCGAATTACCTCGACACTATGCATTGGCCTGGGCCTTCTGTAAACGCCCATCGATGGATTCACTTGTTGCTGGCCAGTTTGCGTCGTTAATTTTTTATATAGTTTGCAGAGTCCATCTAATTCTGTTCTGTAACACACATGGACGAGATTTGAAACATGTTTTTTATCTTTTTTTGGTTTTATTAATCGTTAAGTACCCACAAGGTATACAATAATGATTGGGAATAAACGATTTTAGGAAT
This sequence comes from Dolichovespula saxonica, assembly GCA_911387935.1. NCBI lineage: Eukaryota > Metazoa > Arthropoda > Insecta > Hymenoptera > Vespidae > Dolichovespula > Dolichovespula saxonica. Next base: position 617,249 of record OU427007.1, read on the forward strand.
ATTATTGGAATTGTAACTTTTTTTTATTACATTATCTTAGCTCTGTTTATTTCTATTTCTAATTAAGAATAATTATACTCTATTGTTAATCAGACGATCTACCAGGAAATTGTTAAGGTAGTAATAATACAATAAAAAATAAAAACAAAAAAGTAAGAAAAAAAAATTAATAATAATTTCGTCAGACCTGCTAAATTTAGTCTTCTTCTTGAGAGATTCAATAACCTTGACAATGTAAGCTGAATTTCTGGCATTTCCGCTTTCCGGCATTTTTTTTTTACGCGAACGTCGTGGCTCTTGTTTCGTTGGTTTAACGGAGGACGGTCTTTTTACGTTTACCGAAGCTTTCCAAGCACTCGTGAGGAACAGGGAAACGCTTTTCATGAGAGTCGTTGTAACGCGAACGGCGTCTACCCCTCCGTTACCTTCGACGTCGGCGCCGACGCTGAGTTTCGATGTTTGCTCGTTTTCGTGCATCCTCGGGTTAATGCCTTTCGGTTTCTTGTTTGACATATTTTCTTTTATTCAAAACAAATTGTTAAATTTATACAATACAATTAAAATATGTTAAGGTATTATTTTCTTTTCTACGATATTAAATTATTATCATCATTGTATAAATTGGCGTTTTTCAAACAAATCTAGAATTTTTAACAAAACACCTTGATTATTTTATAGGGTAGGTTGATATTAATAATAAACAAATTATCCAAGTAAATATAAAAGTTAAAGAAAATAATAAAATAATATTAATTTTTATAATTTGTAGTTTTATTTAAAAACATAATTTTGGGAAAAGCTGGTCTAAATTATTATAATGTATTAATAATTATTTGAACATACAGAACGTACGCTCATAGATGTCTATGCAAATGTCTTACGACTGATCGAAGTTACTAAAAAATTTAATAAGAGTAATCTGAATAACTCTGAGCCAGTTATTATGTAAATTATCTTTTTCTTTCAATTTATAAGGATCAACACAATTCTTTTTAAATGGATACCTATAATTTATTTTTTGCATATTTGCAAATGTAGTGGTCATTTACGTCTACAGTTATGGTCATTATATCTGAGAAAAATAACTATTATGCGTTGTTTACGAGATAATTAACATCTTAAGTATTAAAATAGTTGGTTTTTCATGCCACAAATCGAAAAACAATCGTCGGACTAAAATAATATTTTAAAGTCTGTTATGTCTTTAACAGGATCATTGAACTTCGATTCACTCAAATGCACGACTGCTTGATTAGTAAATAATTTATTTTTATAACATGTAGTATGAATCGCAGTACATTACGATCTGTTAGTCGTTAATTTTACAAACGATGCATTAATGATACAGTAACAATTTTTTAATAGATAAGATTTTCATTGAAAATGATCACTACTATATAAATATGTGAAAAAATTATAGGTATTCATTACAAAAAAAGAAAAAAACTACTAACTAAAAACTATTACTATTGGTTTATATTAGTAATTAATTTAGTAAGATATTAATAATATTATATAAAATATATATTTTATAAGAGTATCAGTTTCATATTTATAGAAATTCTACACATAATGATTATTACTATTTTTATTAGTATATGAATCTTAATATTTTAATTTTTATCCTATGACATAAATTATTTTTAAGACATTTCATAATGCATATATCCATTAAACACGATAGGAAATTTCCAGATTGATATCCAATCGATTGATCAATAAAACATAATCAAAAGAAAGTTGTATCAGATCACTGATACTCAACTTATAATTAGTTTTTGAAGTATTCGAACGACTAACTTTTTCTTTTTTTCATTGTCTATCGTGTTCATTGTAAGCGCAATTATTATAAAAACTTGTACACTTTGCTTAATATCGAATAATTGAAGATAATGTACATCTTTAATTGAGAATGCATGTTAGAAACTCATTATAAGAAATAGAATATTAAAACTTCCATTACCAAACCATATAACAATCATGCATGACTGCACACGCATCGTACAACTTAGAAAGTTTTGTGAAGTAAATGGTTGTATCATTATGGCAATGTTTGCATGATTTTCTTTCACATAATAATATCGTACCAGGTACAAGATAGCCAGTTCTAATATCATATATATATGTACATATACATACCTACATATATGATATTTTATATATACATATATATATATATATATATATATATATATATATATATGATATATTTATGTTTATTTAATTTTGGCTAATACTTTTTGTAACATTTTACATGAACCATTATGTGCATTTAATATTGTATCATTTTATGTAAACCATCCTAAGCAGTAAATTTTGTAACACTTTATGTAGGCCACCCTATGCATTTAATAGATCATAAAAACCTTGTACGTTTTATTTTACTTCGGATGATTAGAATCTAAGAGCTAAAATCGGACTTGAGAAATTCGAAGTGAAGAGGGAATTAGAACTCTCGGAATTGCGAAGGTCGATTAAATCGAGCCGAGATAACCATCAGTATTTCTATTTTAGAGTTCTAATTTAACTTTTCAAACTTTTCACTTGTAATGGTTGATAGGTACTATACGAGAAGTATTAAAACTTTAAACGATTTCAAATGTATCTATCCTTTTTTAAAATGAAAATTGTATAGAATATATTAGACGTTATTTAAAATCACGACAAATATTAAAATTTTATATTTAATTTTTAATAATTGAATTATAAGAACATATACGTATTCGCAAGACGAATTATTGAGAAAAATAACAAGAACAGAAAATTTCTAAAGCGTTTATCTAACGAAATTAATTTCAACAAAAATCCATGAAACATTCGTTTAATACTTTTTGATAATTTTAATTTTATTAAATACAAAATTTATTTATTTATTCTTTATGACAAAAAGACTTACCGATTAAACGGAAGAAATCACTTCAAAGTGGACTCGACGAAAATGACACGTCGTTGTTAGCAGCAACTATTTATTTTATCGATCAAACGTGTTAAATAGCGCCATTGAAAGTATTGTAGTATTCTTGTTAGTCTGTTACTAACGATAGTTCAAAGACCTCTTTTATCATCGATCATCTTGCGCCGTTATATTGTAAAGGGATTAAGTATATTTTATTTTTCAAGAAAATCAATTTAAATTCATTTGGAATAATATTTTGATTTGTTGTTTTATAATAATTTTTATTTATTTGTTTTATATAGTTAATTGCATTATAAATGTTATAAAATGTAAAAGTTAATGAATAGGTATATGGTTAATATTATAAGATGATAGATTAATATATTGACAATATAAGGATGTTCAGATTTTTTTTTTAATTTCGTGTTAATAACTAAATATTCAGTCAATGTTTGGGAAGATAAAATGTATTGGATGATTCAGGTGATAATTTGACCATCGAATGATGATTCCTAAAATGATATATAAATTCAAAATAACATTTCTTGATAATATTAATTTTATTTTAAATTTAACTAACCTGCACCACTCATTCAAATATTTTCGAAATTGGCCAAGAGCGTTTTGTATCAACAGCAACATTTCGTCAATTTGTTCGGCACAGGTTTTAATCATTTTAGCCCCATCCTCGATATATAATCTATCATTGTTCCAATTTTCTTTGTTGTCTTTTTGTTCCGTCAAAGTGGAATCAGAATTTTCATTTCTTTTCAAATATTTTTCAAGTAATTGCCAGAGAGATTGATTTGAAGATTGCACCCACTATAATCAAAGGAATCGAAATATTACCAATTTTAATTAATAATATTTTATATGTTCGAATATTTTATATTGACAAATATATAACATAAGATTTATTATAATGTAATATTAATTACATTAGTCAGTTATTCTCAACTTATCTATTCTTTTTTTTTTCTTTTCTCTTCTAAATCCTTATTTCTTTCGATTCGTTTTTTTATTAGTTCTTACACGATCTGAGTAAATTTTAACATCTTTGATTATTAAATTTTGACGAATTTCTATGAATTAAATTAGTTTCTTACCGTTGGATATATGAATGGTGAAGGTAACCAAAATACATTCGTCGTAGATTCGGGTTCATTCTTCCAATCGAGTTGCTCCATTCTATCTGTCATTTCATCATCAAATGATCGCTCGATTCTCTTCGGTTTGTCGCTGTCATTTTTAGCTATTTTAACGATATTTCTTTGTTAATTTTAATGAATTAAATTGTATTTTTTTCGAGAACGTCAAGGCCATTTCTACTTTCCTTTTTTTAAGCATATGAAATCATTTCGAAAAAATCAATTCATTTCGGCATAGGTGGGCAACTTTTTTCCGCTCAAGGCTCTACGGTCCCCATCATCAATTAATTCTCCCACTATTTAACTGGTCAACGCTATGTTTCAAAATGTGGAGGTTTTCTCTTTACACCTCACTTTTGAGATACATATTGTCATTTAAATGTTCCGATTCACCAATTCTTCTTATTTCCAATGTTTTCTGATTTTCTTTTCAGTCTATAAATATAAATGGCTATATAAAATCGATTATCCATAAAAAAACGAGGCACGGCAGTATAAAATAGCGAGGATCGTTTTCTTTTACTTCACAGGAGTAGACAAGAAGAAATGCGGGCCACCAGTTGCCCACCTATGCGTTACAATTTAAATTCTTCATTCCTTTATAAATAATCAGAAATAAAAGTGAATAGTTATAAACTTACGCATTTCATCGAGTATTATCGAACGACATTGTATCTGATAAGAGAACAATTAAATATGCAATTATTCATAGTGAAATAATATTTGTAAGGATAAAAAGTAATATACGATTAACTTAATGAAAAACTTACGACTGTTAGAATAGCGAAAAATAATATCAATTGATATTTCATGTTTACGTTTCTTCCGTATTTCTCACTTTCTGTCTTTTTCTTTTTTTTTTGTTTTCTTGAAAGTAACATGCGACGTGGTAGAAGAGTTTTGCGTTAATACTGTGATTTACCACGAGAAAAGCTCTTTTATTCTATATTACACGTAATTTGTGTATGAAATAAGATCATACGGTGTCTCGTGTTTGTAGCAACATCAATGACAATCGGAAATTGGAGAAACACAGAACAAAGACTGTTACTGATATCGTTTCATATTGAACGACGTTATTTTTTTTTTTCCATTGTCTTACTAGCATTAATAATTTTCTAATAAGAGTGACGTATAAATCGAGGAATTAATTAAAATATATATTTTCATAGAGGAAAGATTAGAACGATTTTACAATCGTTTATAAATTTTAAATATGTATGTTCTGTTATATAACCCATATTTTGTATTACATTTTCATAATAATTATCGATTATTAGAATGTCAGTGTAATCGACGTTCCTTATAATTATGGAATTATAATGCGTATTATATTTTACATATTTTATGTAAATTAAATAAACTGTATATTTCGTGTATATTATAGATTAGAATTATTATTATAAACTAACGATTATATCAAATACAGACAATAGCACTTATCATTTAATATAACATAAACTATTACAAATGAGTTATCTTTTTTTTTTTATTAATGAGTTGCAACAATATTGGTAAATATCTTGTTTTATCTCAAAACAATCTGTATAAGAAAATATAGTTATTATAATATTGGACGGGTTACTGGTTACTCTACGTATTTTTTAATGTTTTGTTGTTACATTTTTTTTTTTATAAGTTGTCTATATAAACGTTCACAGTTTATTTACCCACGTCCACCGCCATGTCCACCGCCATATCCACCGCCATATCCATTGCCATGTCCACTACCACCGTTATGTCCATTGCCATATCCACCACTACCTCCACCATGTCCACCTCCATAACGATCAGCAGCTCTATTCAATCTGTTCAACATGGGGCCTGAAACAATTCAAATAATCTGAACATAAATTATGCTATTATGCGTGAGGAACAATTTATTAAGAAGGATATCCAAATTCGTTGATTTTTATTTCAGTTATAATAGAAATGAAATAGTAAAGTAAAAACATAAAATAGTAAATAAAAACATAAAAATGTTATGAACAAAAGAGTTTTGAATGATATTTCTTTTTCCTTTTTTTTTTTTTTTAACGCAAACTTTTCTAAGTCTAAACTAAGGATTTACCTTCGCTTGCTTCTACTTGGATCGAAGGAAAAGCAAAAATTGTAACTACGCAGAGACACAAAATAAATGTGAAGATATTCCACATTTTTACGTTCTATTTTTTCACAAGTTTTAATAACGAGGAAAATTCTTAATTGATTGCTTATTGGATGCTTTACAAATGACAAGTGTGAAATGATTCAGGAGATCAACTTCTCTGTCCTTATATGTCTTCTGTTAGAGATAAATTTATTAAGACAGTTATTAAACGTCATAGAATATTTCTAGTAAACAAAAAAAAAACTACTTTTTTATTTACATACTCACCAAACGAGTATCAATCGATCGAGTCTGATAAACATCAACAAATTTATTCTATTTCTTAGTTAATTATTCTTTTCTTGTTCCGTTTTCGTTTTTTAATCTGTTATTTACATTTCACGATTCTTTTCATTAATCAAATGTCACTTGCATTATAGTATATAATCTAAAAAATGGCTTTCTTATATTTAGATTAGTTTACAGCTAAACTGTATAGTTTCATCAAATAACAATCAGAGATGATCCATCAGTTTGTAAATTTATTGTTTAATTTTCGTTCGTAAAATGTAAATAAGAAAAATATTGAAGAACGTATGATTGAACATGTTGTTCAATCTGTTGTATTAATTAATAAAACAGATTAAAATGTGTATATCGGGGATGTATCTAGCGTAAATAAATGTTTTTCATTGGGTATCACGTTAGTATTTTACGTCTTTAGATCGTTGGAGATTTGTGAAAGAAAAATTTTTACAAAATTGACCTTGACCTTCATCTTGATCTTGACTCTGACCTTTAGTAGGCCCGAAACATACGCCTCATTTTTTTCGTCGTCCATTCTTTCTGACATACAGAACCCATTCAAAAGTACCTATACATTAAATAAACAGTGATACAATAATTGACTTTTTATTCTAGATCTGTCTTTGAAATGTAAACATAATATAAATAATATCAATATAAGAGATAATGGAACTTTATGATTTTTTTTCAAGATAACTATTGAGTTGAGATCCAAGATTCCATTGACAAGATTGGTCCTCGTGATATGTTGAATATGTTACGAACTTAAAAATTTAGTCAATACGGCGGTTTTTTTTCCCATAGATTTTTATCTATTCAAAGATGTACGGGGTGATTCATTGAAGGTGTACATTCTGTACAGAGTGGTTTACATAATGTGTTATAAGCCACAGTATTTATGTTTGTTCATAAACAAACCATCTAAATTCCAGATTTTCAAAATGGCACCGATTTTATTTTAACATTTTAGAACATTTCTAATATGTATGTTTATTAAACAGAATAAACTTGCGTAACGTTGCTAGTAAAAAATAGAAGAAACATGATAAATCAGATACGAGGAAAACATGATCAATAATAAGATGCTTTGTCGAGTATAAAAAACAAATATAATTAATGCTTCTTATTAAAAAATAAAACTTTTATTTATTATTAGGACGAAACAAATTAAAAAATACGCCGTATATCATTAGATGTATTTGGAATTAATTATTCTAATTAGTCTAATAAGGAAAAATGGTAGTAACAAACTTCAATATTACACCACATTTTTGCGGGTCGGAAAATCACAAATGTGAATTACGCTTTCGTGGAGTATGACTGTTGTAAGCATGACATCGTGAAGATTGTCTGTGACGTCAATGCGTACCTGAATCTGTCGTAACAAGATCAAATCGATTTGATCCGTGACAGAAAAAAACGTGAAACATGTTTTCTGCGAAGCATATGTTAAAATTGAACGATAATGATACTCTTTAATTCTCTTTACTTATTTAAATTAAAAATTCCATATAAACAATTCACTCTTAGAATAAAAAATACTTATGCGTGAAAAATATTAAATCGTGCAAAATGGCGTGATTGACATATTAAGTTCACGTCTCGTGGAAACGCGCCATTAAAAAAAATTTAGTTTAACAAGATTTATTCAACAAAAATTTTCTCCTTATTCTATTTCTAAGATATACAAATATTAAAATTCGTTGGCTTGGATTAACAATTACAGACGATTATTAAATTACATTTAAATGAATATCACACTTCATACCGAATTCCAAATGCAATTTGTTGTAGATCTGGATAAGCAGGAAAACGAATCATTTCGTTAAGCTCTACTACTCAAATTCGCAAGATGCTGCAATGGTCGGGTCGCTTTGAACGTAACATTTTCTTATTATATTTGTAACATTTCTTATTGTATTGTATGAACAATATTGTTTTTGAGTAAAGCGGAAGCTTTACAATTGGATCCTTTGTAACAGTTCTCATAATCTTTTTTCCTTGACAAGAATGTACAAAAAAATTATAGATATAGTATACGATATTTTCTTTTTGAGTTTAAAAAACCAATAGTAATGACATACTCTGAAATTACGTTCAAATGTATGCCGTCATTTTTTTTTCATTAACATTATAATTAAGTCTTCAGAAGAACGATATTTTTTTTGTGTTCGGTTGATCGATCTTCTTGATTTCTGACTTATTCCTTCGCGCATAATGTACATCGTTTTTATTAAAAATAAAAAAACTAATAATCATTCAATTATTATATTTCTTTCAATTGCTATCAGTCTTAAAAGAAGCACTTTTCTTGTAATTTTTAACTATTGTTATTAAGTATCATTAATGTATAATTATTTGAACAATTATTTTTATTAATTCATAAATATTATTATTATTATTAATTTTTATTAACTTAGGATGTTCATGCGTTTGGTGATACGCCATATGTCGTCACTACTGAAGTAGCAACATTACCTTTACCGATGGAGTAACTATTAGCAATAGCAGTTACTGCTGCAAGTGAAGATCCAGAGATCCAGCACGAATGGATGCACTAGAGAAAAAATGGTTCAGATGTGAGTAACCTTGATGATGACGATTACCCTTGAAAGGTACGAAAAATAGAACAGGATCTTCATCTTCGCCGTTTACGTCGTCTCCTTCTTTTTTTTTGTTTTGTCAAGACTAGCCTTTGATCGATTATTCACCGTTGCTTCGGTAGAAGGTGCTATTGGTTCTTCTGCTGGTACAGGTGTCTAGATTTCTCGTTTCGAAACGTTTACTTCCTGTTCCATGCATTCGTGTCATGTTAATTATTAAGATGAATACTGTACACGATTAGGGGTAGTCAAAATCAAAATTTAATTAATTTCAATTCATTAATTAATTATGAATTGTTGAAGGGATTTTTAAATTAAACTTATTAAATGAATCATTACAAAATTTATTTCTACCTGTTCGTTAGCTTGGAGACCATGTTCCTCTTGATCATGACGTTGATCCTCTGGTACATATCGATTCTCGTTTTGTTCCACTTAATCATTTTCAGTCAAAGCTTTCTCTGGTTCAATAATAGCTTATTGCAAAGACATCATTTGATTGGCTATCATTATTGGAAGAATTTACTGATCTGTAATCTCCTGTGAATATCATTGATATCTTTGGAGATAGGGTTGAATCGATGTCCATTTCTCTCTTATCATTAATACTGGATTCCCATTGGCGTCCGTTTGCCGACGCAAAAATAAAATTTGTTCTTTTTTTTTTTTTATTGTTTTTCCATTATTGTAATATAAACCGATCAAATATTTTAGATATATGTAAAATGTGATTTTTACAAATTCATCGCTTAATTCGTTATGATTATTACTGACACATTTAATACATATCAGCCCTAAGTCTAAATTATTGTCTTGTTTTATACTTTATACACGTAGTATAAATGAAACTGATTTTTTCGAGATGATTTCATTTAAAATAACACGCATAAGGAATAATATGTTTCATTTATACTACGTGTATAAAGTATAAAACAAGACAATAATTTATATTATTCCTTATGCATGTTATTTTAAATGAAATCATCTCGAAAAAATCAATTTTTTACATCATAGGCGGGCAAGATTTTTCTGTTCTTGGCTACACGATTCCATCTATCTATCTATCAATGCGTTCTCCCACTACTAAATTAACTAGCCAACACTCCATATTTAAAAACAAAAATCATGCAGGAAGTCTTCTTATTAGACCTCAACCGGCATAAGATAGGGATATATAAAATATTAGTATTATATCTGAGGTTGTAAGGAAAAACGGTACATGCCACATTTTTATACTTTCGAGATACACTTTGTTGTTTAAATGTTAAGATTTAACAATTCTTCTTATTACCAACGTTTTCTTGTTTGCTTTTCAGTGTGTAAATATAAATGACCATATAAAATTGATTATTCATTAGAAAAAAGAAAGTTGAACTCATGAAGCATGGCGGTGTTAAATAGTGAGGATCGTTTTCTTTCATTTCATCGAAGAAGACGAGTAGAAATACGAGTTGCTAGTTGCCAATCTACGCGGTACAATTTAAATTCTCCATTCCGTTATAAATAGTTAGAAATAAAATTGTATAGTTATAAACTTACGCATTTCATCGAGTATTATCGAATAACATTGTATCTAAAAAAAGAATAACCAAATAATGAATTATTGATTGTGAAATAAAATCTTAAGTATAAAAATAACATACCATTAACTCGATGAAATATTTGCGCCTGTTAGGAGAGCGAAAAATAATACCAACTGATATTTCGTACTTTCGTTTCTTGCGTATTTTTTACTTTTTTTTTTTTGAGAATTACTTGTGACGAGATAGAAAACTTTTGCCTTAATACTGCGATTTCCCGAAGGAAGATTTTTTATATACGTTATGTATATGAACGTATATAACGTTTTAATACGTTATGTGTATGAAATAAGATCATAATTTGTTTCATTTTTCTAGCTATATTAATGATAATCAAAAATTGGAGAAACATTGTTTACTGATATCGTACAAATATTGTTACTGATATCGTTTCATATGCAAGACGTTTTCCTTTGTTATTCATTATCCTATAAGTGTTAATAATTTGTTAACAAGAGTGACGTACAAAATGAAGAATTAATAAAAATGTATATTTCCTTAGAAGATAAATTAAAACGATTTATAGATCATTTATATATTTTTAATATGTACGTTTTATTATATAACTCATATTTTGTATTAGATTTTCATATTAATTATTAATTATTAAAACGTGTCATTATGATCGGTGTGCCTCATAATCATGTATAAGTATTGCATATACATATTTTATATAATTTACATAAATGAAATAAACTGTATATTTCGTATGTCAAAAATATTACATTTTAATTTACTGATAATTATGAATTAATTACTAATAAGTATAATAATTATTATAAACTAGCGATTATTTCCAATCTAGACGATATTAGTGAAAGACGAATTATAAAAATTGAATTGAAATTTTGTTTCTATAAATCAATTGTAACAGTATTGTTAAATATTTTGTTGCTTTATTTGAAAATAATATCCTATGCAACAACATTTATATAATGGACAGGTTACTCTACAATTTTTAGTTATAACTATAATTACATTTTTGTGTATGAATTATGTACATAAACTTTCGCAGCTTATTTACCATAACCACCACGATGCCCGCCATAATGTCCACTTTGGTTTCCGTTATAATGACCATGATGATAACCACCGTTATATCCATCTTCACTTTCTTGGTGGTGCCCATGTCCATAAGTAGTTTGAGGATCAGCAGTTCGGTCCGATCTAACTAACATGACGTCTGAAACAATTCAAACAACATCAATATAAATTATTCTATCGTGAAAAGTAATATTGTTAAGAATATATTCAAACTCTTTGATTCATACATCAAGGTAGTAATGAAAATAAAACTATAATTTTGTTAGAAATAAAGAATACAAAATTATTTTCTATACAAAGTCTTAAGTCAAGCACAAAGTGTTAAGTCTTCTTTTAGGAAGGATCTACCTTCGTTTGGTTTCGTCAGGACGGCAGAATAAATTGTTGCTATGCAGAGAATCAAAGTGAATGCGAAGATCTTCAACATTTTTACGATCTATTGTTCCACAGGATTTTTTGATAACAGAAAAAATTATTAACCGAGTGTTTATTTTATTTCAACGTCTTCCTTAGAAACGTCAAGTGCGAAATGATGTAGGAAATCATCTTTTCCTGCCTTATATATACTTTGTTAGAGGTCAGTTTGACGAGACAGTCGTAAAACGTCTCTGGATGCAGCAAGTTGACAAAAAGAGAACTGCTTTTTTATTAACATACCTACCAAACAAGTATCTATTGATTCATTGAATTTTCCAAGTTTCTTTAACATCAACGAATATATTCTGATCGTGTTAATTATTCTCTTTCTTCTTCATTTTCCTTTTGTTTTTCTTTTTTAATTTATTGTTTTCACTTGGAGATTTTCCTGCACGATCATATGTCACTTGTATCATATTAAATAATCAAGAAATGTCGTTTCGTTTGATTGATTGAGTTAAACCGAATAATTCGATCGAATAAAAATCAGAGTAGATTGATCAATTTATAAATTTATTGTTTAAATTTCATTTGTAATATATACGTAAAAAAAATATTCAAGAATGCATGATCGAAAGTGATGCCTGTATAAAACAGACAAAAATGTATACATTGGGAATGTACCTGGTGTAAGGAAATGTTTTCCTTCGACGATCATTGGGGTATCTTACATATTCAAATCGGTGGATATGTGTTAAAGAAGACTTTTCGCAAAATTGTTCTTGACCTTGAAAGGGAAACCAACATGCCGAGGACGAGACACACGTCTCATTTCTTTTGCTTTTTCTCTAACACACAGGTCTTGCACAATGGAACTAACGCGTTAGGTAAACAGTCTAATAATAACTAACTCCTCACTCTGTATTAGCCTTTGAAATGTAAGCATATTGTAAATAATGTCGATAGAAGAGATAATGGAATTTTATATTTTTTCAAGACAACTATTAAATTGATATCCAAGGTTCTATTGGCGTGTGATTGGAAATGTAGGGTTGGATATATTGGGGACATACAAAATTTTATCAATTCTGCTGTTGATTTTTTTCATAGATTTCCGTCGATCTTACGATCTTGTGATCTTACGATCTTTTGGTGTGTTAAGTGATTCCTCCAAAGTGTACATTCCGTATATGATGGTTTTTCATAAAGTGTTATAAAATGTTTTTTCTCTATTATGTCAACGTCCTATAATAACATTTTTTCGTTTAGAGCAATAAATTGACAGAACCATATTTAGATGTTAATCTCCAATTTTAGAGTTTCAAAATGTCATCGATATTATTATTAATATTTTAACGTTAATATATAATTTAGTGACGATTGTCTCTAATGTATGAAATAATATATGAAATTAAAGTTGAACATAATAATCACCACGATTATCAGAAAATTTTTCTTCTGGGATCCAGAAGCTGTTCGTAAAATTGCAAATATGTATTTTAATACATAACTTTGTAACATTTTGTAATCATCATATTAATATCTATGTTTATCGAACAGAATGAAATTATGTAACATTATTAATGAACAATGGAAGAATTATGATAAATCTTATACGATGAAAATGTTTTGTTTCAAAAAAAGATAAATAATTTATGCTTTGACGCATTAAAAACACGTCGTATATCACAAGACGCGCTTGGAACTGAATCGTATATAATGTCCTTAGAATTAATCGTATAATAAAGGAAAATAGAATAAAGATGTTCTGCAAAAAAAAAAAAACGAAACGGTTTAACAAGATTTATGCGACGAAATATTTTTGCTTATTTTATTTCTAAGATATACGCGCATTAAAAGACGTTGGCTTAGATTAACAGTTATACAATTCGTTTACAATTATAGACGATTATTACGTTACATGCGAATGAATATTACGTGTTTTGCTAAATTCCAAATGCAACTTATCATGGGTCTGGGTAGTCAGTGAAACAAATCATTTTGTTAAACTTTGCAACCCAGGTTCGCTGGATGCTGCTTACGTTCTGAACGTAACATTTTATTTTCTTATTGTATTGTAGAACAACTTTGTTCAATTTTTTTGAGCAAAGCGACAGCTTCACAATTTGATTCTTTGGAACAGTTGTCACTATTTTCTTTTGTTGACAAAGCATATAAAAAAAATATAAATATCATGTACTATATTTTTCTTTCAAGTATACAAAACCAATACCAAAGAGATACTGTGGAATTACGTTCAAAAGTATGTCGTCATTTTTCTTTCCTAAACATTACAATTGAATTTCGAGGATAACGATCTTTTTGGGCTAGGTTGATAAATCTTCTTGAAACATTTATGACTTATTCCTTAGTGGGTGACCTACGTCCTTTTTTAGTGAAACAGAAAAGCAACTGTCATTCAATTACATTTTTTTTCAATTGCCATCATTCTTGAAAAGAGCACATTTCTTGTAATTTTTAACTATTTATTACTATTTTAACTCGTTATTTACTTTTATTAATATATAATTATTTTAATAATTATTT